>JACEGR010005063.1:0-78334 GCA_014170235.1 Listronotus bonariensis | reverse complement strand
GGGGCCTGTCCATTTGGACCGTATAGGGTTGCATACGCGATAAATCCCCACAGCCCGACGATGGGCAAGAGAGGGAAGCCTTTCAGTAAGTGAAGGATCATTAATGAGACGAATATCTCTTTGAATAGAATCAAGAATGCTTAGGGTTGTGGGGGACGCCATGCCCCAGATATGAGAACAATATTCCAAGGGAGGTCCGATTTGGGACACATATAAAGTGTATAAATTAGAAGGGGAAAAATACTTTTTGGCTCGAAAGAGAAATCCAAGCTTTTTTGAAGCTGCCGTGGCTATAGAAACAATGTATTTATGCCAGTTAAGGTTACTTTTAAATGTGACGCCCACAAGATTGAAGGTGTCTTTGCTCTGTAAAACTTGGCCGCTCATAAGTAGAGGATGAGTATTTGATGACTCTTTTCGCGACAAGGAACATGATTGTGTTTTGGATGCATTAAAATGAACGAGATTTTTAGCGCCCCAATCCAATATTAAATTAAGATCCTGCGAAAGAGATATCTGCATCGCTCTGCGTTTGTTTTCCCAGTCAGGTTTAGTAATGGGTTTAGGAACCTGAAAAATGGAGTGAAGGGTACTATCATCGGCGAAACTATGAATGGAATTAGTTGTGGACGAGAGAAGGTCGTTGATGTGAAGAAGAAACAATGTTGGTGCCAGAACTGAGCCCTGAGGGACTCCAGCATTTACTTGGTAAAAGCTTGAAGAATGGCCGTCCACAATAACTGATATACGACGATCAGATAGATAACTAGAGAGCCAAGTACAGAGTTTACTTGAAAGACCATAAGAAGGAAGTTTATTAAGAAGTGCGGCATGCCAGACCTGGTCAAAAGCTTTGGATATATCAAGAGCAACGATCTGGGACTCACCTAGAAACTCAACATCAACTAAACCAAAATAGTATAATCAATTCCGCTATTACGTCTGCTTGCGTATAAATTTAATAAAAATTATCCAACATTTATAATAATAATGAATACTGACTCATTAATTAATTTAGGAAAATTTATATGGTCATAAAAAATAGTATGCAACACATGCACATTTGTTATATAAGTGGTATTCTTTCAAGACGTGAACAGTGAACAAACTTATAGAAGTGAAAATGATAATATTCTTTTGAAACTTCCATACTGATACTAAATTGAAAGTATGTGGCTAACTTTATTCCGAATGTTTATAATATTTCAAATTGCATCTGTCACCTGATCAAACAATCATGATCACTTGAAAGTGATAGAACTGATCGAAGTGAAACTGATAAGTAAAAAGACACATTGTGCATGTGTTGCATTTTTGTTTAATTTTTTTTTATATTTATTTATAATTTTAAGTTCGGAGCCAGACAAATTTATAATTATTAAATTTGGATAAAAGATACTATAAAAATTAATGACGGAATTTATGGTAACGGGAACTTGATATGTGGTTTAGTCGATGTCGCGTTTATTGTTACACACATAAATTATATTAAAATGAAGTTTAGTATGCGTTTTAAAAAAGTTACTTATTTTAACACTTTAGTTGGAGTACTTTATACAGGGTGACTTTTTTCGATTTTTAATATAGAGATTTCAGAAACCACTGCAGCTACAGAGGTGGTTAAATGGGAAAAGAATTGTATTTTTAGAGCTTAGTTTAAATCACGTTTTGTTTTGTTCAAAAAATCATGGCTTACTAGATATTAAAAAGAAACCTTTTACCAAAAATTGTTTTTTTCCATTGCTGAGTTAATATTCCAAAAAGAAAAATTGTGAATAGGAAACATGTTTAAATTATCTTCTAAATAAAAAAGTGTAAACCGATATTTAAAGTAGAATTCCGTTTTTGAGCTACTACATAAACTTGCATTTTTTTGGCTGGGTTGGCTATGACATTTTAAAAAAGGAGCCTTACTTTCAGGATCGGATTTTACCTTTCTTTTAAGAAGATATTTATCCACAAGTTTTCTATTTACGCTTCTTTCTCTTCCAAATATTAACCGAGCTACAGAAGAAAAAAAAAGTGAAAAAAACAGTTTTTTCAAAATATCTAGTAAGCCATGATTTTTTGGACGAATCAAAGTGATATAAACTAAGCTCTAAAAACTACAATTATTTTGCCATTTAACCATTCGCATAGGTTTCCGATATTCTTGTACTAAACATTGAAAAAACTCACCCTGTATTTCTAATAAAAATCAAAAAATTATTATTTTAGGGCTCGTATAAAAAGATATTTAGGTTTTTATCCTGGAAAAATATGCATTTCGGAGAAATTTTATTTTTATGTGACAAATATTAATGCTTACTTTTTTGTACTCAGCCTTTAAAGCCAAGAGGCTTTGTACTGCACTATCTATTTCACCTTTAGGGGCTTTCTGTGCTTTAAGATTACGTACTAAATCACCCTGCTTTGTTATTTGCTCATTTAGTCGTGTCTCTGAGGATCCTGACGAAGCGGTTTGACTTTTGGGGTGGCTTTCTGTAAAACAATATTCTAGTTAATTATGTTTGTGTTTAAATAATAAAAAAATACAAATTTATTTTTAACACGCTCCAATCGGTCTTTATGACATTGATAATAGGGAGACCATATAATACTGTTATACTCACACACTAAGAGCTAAAGAGTTATATAATGTCCTAATAGCTTTGTTATCGTTAATTCCGCGATAATTCTCCTAATAAATCCATGCATTCTTAAGGCTTTCAATACAGTACAATCTATGTGTCGATTAAAACTTAAATCACTACTAAAAATAACTCATAAATGGTTAAAATGTTCCACAACTTCAAAATCAGTATCTTTTAAAAAATAGCTGAACTCTACAGGACGTTTACATTTAAAAAAACGCATAACTTTACACGTAGCTACATTTATTCCTAGACAGTTATCAACACACCACAAATTCAGTCTTGTTAAGTCCCCTTGAACTGTTTCACACTCATCTTTGGTTTTAATTGCACTAAACAGTTTTAAGTCATCCGCAGACAACAGAAAGTTACAGTGTTCAAAAATAGACGATACATAATTTATATACAAAAGAAACAGCACTGGACCCAGATAAGAGCCCTAAGGTACACAAGATGTAACACTTATCTCCCTGGATCTCTCCGCTCCAAACTTGACGTATTGCTTCCGGCCCGTTAAGTAAGACTAATCCATCCAATGTAGTTGTTAGTTATTCCAAAACCCTTGAGGCCGAAAGCCTTGGTGAGGTCCGTATACACAGCATCCACCTGTAAGCCTTTCTCGACGTTTTGAAACAGGCAATTGTGAAAGTTACCAAGATTTGTGGTTATCGATCTTTTCTTAAAAAATCCATGCTGCTCTTCAAGAATATGGTGTTTTAGTTTTGCAAAAATTTCATCCATGATTATGCTCTCAAAAACCTTTGACATCACAGGAAGTAATGCAACACCTCTGTAGTTAACAATTTCGTCCCTTGATCCCGACTTAAAGATAGGAACAATAGAGGAGAATTTCCATGCTGTTGGGAAGGTGGCTTGGTTAAATGATGCCTGAAATATTTGGCTTGATAGGGTTGCGAAGAGTGAACTGCAGTTTTTTAATAAAACAGCAGGTATTCCATCTAGTCCCATGCTTTTGTTGATGTCCAAAGTATTCAGTTTTTGAGCAAACTCATAGGGAGTAAAATGGTGATTTATAGTTCCACAGACTCAATCTCAAAAAATTCCCGAATACTGTTATTGGGATAAACTCTGTAGCATAACTCAAAGTGAGTAGTGAACGCATTGGCTATGTCTTTTTAGTCGCTTAATATGCGAGGCGAAAATAAAAGTTTCCACCGTTTTAAATCATGCATTTCTTTTCAGTAACCCCACTTTTTTAAAGAGCAAAAAAACACCGCCTCTTTACAACATACAACATTTCTTTTCGCTAACTGTAAACTTTTTCACACTTAACATAACTGGTTTTCTCGAAAATTTTTAATTTAGCGCCTAATTATACCAAAAGCTACAAAAGCCCATTTATTATTGATTTTTGAAATTAACGTAAAAAATAACAATTTTTTTTTTCCAAAACCATTGCCGATTATTGAAGAGTATTTGTTTAAGATTTTAAATACCTCCTTAATTTTTTGTGCCATCGACGGTTGCTGAGATATTGATGGGTAAAGTCAAGAAGGCCCTTTTTTGTTGGTCGTATCGAACTTTTGAAAAAGAAAATTAAATCTGAATGAACAAGTTATCCGATTCATAAGGTGGAAAAAAAAAAGAAAAAAATCGATCATTAGGATTGCGCGGTAGACGTTGCTTAATTTGTTTTCACTATAGGATCTTAAAACTAGAAACTTC
The DNA here is from genome assembly GCA_014170235.1 of Listronotus bonariensis. Classification (NCBI taxonomy): domain Eukaryota; kingdom Metazoa; phylum Arthropoda; class Insecta; order Coleoptera; family Curculionidae; genus Listronotus; species Listronotus bonariensis. The sequence continues at coordinate 74,015 of JACEGR010005063.1, read as the reverse complement.
AAGATTTAAAATGCTTTTTTCAAAATTTGAGTACGATAATTTTTAACCGAAATATAGCCACTTGAAAAATTTCAAAAATTTGGAGTTTTGTTTGTATCCTTTAATTTTTTCCGCTAGTGTATAAAAAATATTACGTAAGCACTATAGGGGGGCGGGGGTCTTGGTTTTGCTTATTTTTAATGACATGGGGGTGGGGTGGTCCTAATGGGATTACGTCAGCAGCAGCTTCTTACTGGTTTACACATATGGCAACCCACCCACACAATGGGGCGCATTCAAGAGTACTCAACCGCTGGGTAAGCAGAGTGTCAAAATTGTCAAATTAAACCAACTTTTTTTGATAGTTTTGACACTCCGCTAATAAGCGGCTGAGTACTTTTGACTGCGCCCATGCTTTGAAACAATACACACTTTTGGTGATTTCCACAAATAATGAATACACTTAGGTAGTCGCTTAGAATCGAGTATGGGAATTACGGCACAAAATGTCGAAATGTAGTTTCTAAATAGATAAATCCATGTTACACAAAAAATTTTTGAATGTTTATAAAAAATCTTATGCAAATACAAAACTACAAAATGTAGTTGGTGAACGAAGTGTGGCGTAAATTTATATTACAAGCAAAGTCCCACAAGGAATTTGATATTGATTCTAAAAAAATTAAGAATAATTGAAATTAGTGACTAAGAATAAATTTAATATACTATAATTTTTTTATAAGGTGAATGTTAAAACCATTTGAGGTATAAGTACTAGAGCTGAGGATTCTTGGTGCTCGAGTTTGGACCGCGTCAAATTAAAATCATTTACCGACGTTTTGCCAGCGAATGCGTAAGGCATCTCCAGGGATCTTTGCTCTGCGAGATGGAAACACTGACTCATAAGACAGATTTATTTCTTATTTGATTGACTCTGTCGACTGGCAACAATAATAAACTATGTTATTTTTTTTTTGTATTTTTGTATTTGAATGGATGTAAATAATAATATACAAAATAAAAATCTTAAGAACGTTTGGTTTGTTCGTAATATTAATTAATATTGTAATATTTGTACCTTGCTCCATGCTGAATATGGTCAGTAAAGTTTGTTTAAATGAATATTATTGTGCGTTAAATTCCTCTATCCTAAACCTATTTTCTTATTTCTAAAATTATAACTGCTGCTTATAAAACAATAAAAAGAGAAATACATTTAAAAAAATGCATATACAAATATTTACGTAAGCATGAGAGTGAGGGGTAAGACTTACATTACTTTTGACGACATGCGGGAGGGGGCAAATTTGGACACAATTATTAGTCTTTATAAGCACCTTCATTGCAGCCATGGTATTAAACTTACCACTTATATACAAGTTGGTAAATATGACGTTGTTTTTTTGAAAATTTTGGTGTTCTGCAACTATTTAAATAAATAAAATTTTTGAATTTTCTAAATTTAAGAATAATCAGATAATCATTTGTAACAAACAATGTTGGCAAATTTTTATTATTCTTTGTAAATCTGAAAATATGATGTTTTTACTAAAAAAGTGACATTTTAGCGTTATCACCCTGTATAACGCTGACTAGCTGGCTATGGTTCAAAATACCGAAACGGTTTTTTTAATTTGCATTATAATGCTCTTTTAATTGTATGGTTATTTAATGCTTGGCCATGATATAAATGATTATCGTAATGTATAAAAACTGTCTCATATTTCAGAACCAGTTTTATAAAAACCCTCAATGCTTACTGTTTGGGGGTTTTGGAAAATGCCCAATTTGTTTCTGATGATTTACTTTTGGAATTTATAAAAGCCAATTCTGTAGTTTATGGCATAAGAGAAAACAAGAATTAAGAAAAAAATTTATGTTTACACATAGATCTACTTTTTGTCCACCCTGTATAAAAGTTTTTAAAACATTAAAATGGTATGGCTCTTTACTTAGAACGTCAAACAGTAGAAGTTTATAGGACTAAAAGCGTTTTAGTGTTGTACAGGGTGAACACGCTAATACGTTACTTTTTTAGTAAAAAATATTTTCAGATTTACAAGGAATATTAAAAATCTATCAAAACTGTTTGTCACAAATAATATAACTAATTATTATAAAATGCCAAAGCTTCAAAAAATTATTTTATTTCAAAAGTTGCAAAACAACAAAATTTCCAAAAAAAACAACGTCATATTTACCACTCTGTATAAAGAGGTAAGTTTAATACCAAGGCTGCAATGTAGGGAATCATAAAGACTTATAATTGCGTCTAAATTTGCCGAAAACCGCAGAAAAAATATTTTTGTAGTTTTTAAGAAAATTAAGTTTACATTTACATGTATAATTATTTAAATGCCCTTTATTTAAATTTACATGTGCTATTAATCCATATGTTAGCGGCATGAAATGTATTTTTTACCTTTCACTTGAAACACGACCGCACGACTGAAGACTTCAAATTACGCGCTACGCGCCGACTTTCACTTTTCCGTCCCTCGTGCGCACGTTAAACTTAGAAGTAATTTTCAGCAAAAGTATACGACATACAGTCATTTTAATGCACGATATACAGCGAATATAGCCTATTTCAAAAGTTAAAATAAACTGCTGCTCTATTCACCTGCAACTGGGAACTTAACCAAATGCGGTTTTTACCGTTTTGTAGGAGAACTTTTAAGAAAAAAATGGCTATTCCAATTTAAGTAAAGTTTTTCTTTGTTTTTATTCTACAGGGTCAGAAAAGTCCAATTTTTTACAAAAACTTTATCGAGTGAATGATATTTGACCAAAAAATTGTTTTTGTTTTTAATCTTATAGTGTTATTTAATGAACCAATAAAAAAATTAATTTCTCAGATTTTTTATATCTGCTTTATTTTCCAGGATTTTTTTCAAAAAATTGATTTTTTCAATACTGTCCTTCCTTTACTTAACAGTTTATCACTAAGGTAATTTTTTTAGATAATTTCAAAAGTTTATAAGTATAATTAAGTATTTATATTTTGTTAAAATAATTTTTGGAATGCTCTACTACATATCATTATAAGATTAAAAAATAAAAAATATTGTATTAGTCAAATGTCGCTCTTAACAAAGTTTTTGTAAAAAATAGGCCTTTTCCTTTACTCTGTAAAATAAAAACAAGAAAAACTTTACTCAAATTGGAATAGACATTTCTAAAAGATTTCCTACAAAACCGACGTATTTTGTTAATGCATTTTATTTAAGAGTAATAACAATTTAAAATTTAGCAAAAATTCCCAGTTGCAGTTGAATTAAGCAGCAGTTTAGTAATTAAGGAAATACATATTTTTCTACAGTATGTACCAGGATAGGTGCTACAAGAGGACAAATGGACCAAACATTTTTAAACGTTATTTTGGGAAAACTGGTCGCATGGTCTAAAACTAATAAATACAAAATTTTAGTCCGATTGGTAATATACAGCAGAGCTGATATGAAAAATGAGCAAAAGTAAAGAACCTTTATTTTTTAAAACAGGACAAAATTGTATAAGTAAATGTTGTAGAGAATTAAATTTTATGTCAAAATTAAAAGTAAAAAAAAATATTTTTGTCAATTTGTTACATTAGACATTAACACTTTTTAAAATACTTGGCTTAAGAAAGCCAATTAAAAAACAATATATTTAAAATTATTACTACTATTCTGGGACACACTGTATATTTGTCTACAGTTCGAAAAACGCGCCACTTGCAAAATGTTTGAAAGTAATGTTTAAAATAAAATTCCGAATACTTTGTTCCCGCGACCAAAAGATTGTTAATTATATTAGAAATCACTTCAAATCAATCTTATTATGTAAATACAAAAACATTGTTTACATTTGTCAATAAAATGGGTTTGTCGAATATACAGGTGTTTTCTAATTGCGGTAAGAAAATTCAAGGGTGTATTCTTGCGCCAATTTTATAACAAACGGTTTATATAAACATAGGTTCTTAAATTATACGTTCTGAAGATACAGGGTATTAAACTTTTTAAAACTTAAAAAAGTTGGAAAACACTTGTTTATTAAAATTTCTTAGACTAAATATAAGCGTTGTTTGTATTATATCATTGCTAATAGGAAATTATAACAATTATTTTTAAAAGAAAAAAAATGCCCTAATGTTCCTTGTATGGTACAGATATATGCAATTTAGTGAATTTATTTTTTTTTCTGGAAAACTAAACTAGCTGCTTAAATATTTTAAGAAACAAAAAGTTGTATTGTTAGGTGTTTCATCCAGAAAAAATATAAAAGTGGCAAGAAAAGTCAGTGAGCGTATATTTTTTGGCAAGATGCGTCCCACGCCGCCGCTGCAGCGCGCTGATCAAACTAATTAAAATTAGGTTAGGGCTAAATTAACCTTCTATTACAGCAAATACCACAGCCACATTTTATTAACATCGGATAAAAAATATTTCAGATATTATTAAAAAACCGATTTTATTTTTCAAAGTTTCTTAGAAACCGATCATTTCCGGACCTATGTTTATATGAACATTTTTTCATAAAATTGGTTAAGGAATAGGGCCTTCTAAAAGAAATATTTAATAAAACATAGGCAGAATGTGCATTAAGCAAACCATGCGTCATTGAATACACTGCATTGAAATATATTAATAAAATTGCATTAAGACAAGATAGTAAGAACAAAGAAACATTACATTGGAAACATATTAAAATCATATTTAAAATATTGCTTTGTGCTGTAAAAAGGATTATTCATTAAAAACATTTTCATTTTCTTTTTAAATTTTTCGAGAGGCAAGTCCTTGACTCTGTGGCAACAAATTTTATAACTTTATTCCTATAATGCTCAGGCCTGCTCTGGCATCTTGTCAGCCAATAGTGGACAGGCACATAATGTGTCATATTCCTTATGTCCTTTTGCATTATGTTGCAATCCAGGATATAAGCACAAGGTAAAGTAAGCATTCTCAAGCTGAAGACTACAATCCTACCGGTACCCCAGACCTGCTATTATTCATATAACCATACGTTGCAATCCAAATACCTTAAGGGCATTGGACCAGTGTCTCCACAAAATTATCCCATAGGTCATGACACTGTGAAAAAGCGCGTAATATAAGTCTGGCTGTACTCATAGTCTCATCTGAAACACATCCACACAAGTTGTGCAGAACAAATACACTTCTTCCAAGTCTCTTGCACACACTCTCCACATGTACATCCCATTTCAGTTTGGTGTCCAAACAGACTACCAGAAAATCAACAGATGACATTGGTGGATCATGATCAATGTGTCTAAATAAACATATCGCGGGCGTCATACTCTATCTATTTAGAATATTGATCCCCTCCCGCACATAGCTGTATAGGTACCAAGCTTTTTACCCCAATATGCGGGACATACGGTTTAACCTGCCTTGCGAAGCACATTTTTAGGGAGTTTCAAAGGCATATTATTACACAGTAGTTTACCATTAACCATTGCCTTCTGAAGTCAATGGTACATTGACGAAAAACTTCGGAGACAGGACAATGACAAAGCAACGTTCAATTATAGGGTCTTTAACTTTTTTACAAAAGATTTAACCCCTTTACCACCAGCGATACCACCCAAAAATTCTTAAATTGGAAGGGGGTCGAGTAATACATCATTTTAAAGCTCCTGACGAGTACTTTAAAACCCTAGAATATAAAGTCAATACCTTCAACTACTACCAAATGGCAGTACTTTAAATATTACCTGAACACCCTATTTCAATGGCCATATTTCCGAAAGTAATAAAGTAGTTATAATTATTTTGTTTTAACTCTTTTAAAAATATTTTTATGTGATACTGGTGATAATATACATGGTAGAACAAAGAGTGTATATTTTTTAATAGAGCATCCTGTATATCACCATTCATAAGAAAATACCACATTATGTATATCTAACTTTGTTAGTTTCGGAAATATGGCCATACAAATCAGGCAATCACGTATTATTAAAAGTACCGCCATTTTGTAGTAGGTGAAAATACTGACTTTATATTCTAGGGTTATAAAGTATGTATTACATGACCCTCCTTCTCATTCAAATTTTGGGGTGGTGGCTCTGGTGGTTAAGGGCAAGGGGAAGGGGTTGAAAGGGCACCTTTCTGTGAAAAAAACGTTCCGTCTCAAAAAGTATCTTGACGTAACTCTGTCTCTTACCGCAGATAATTTGAGTAGTAAGATTTTAAATGAACACCTTGTATGCGTAGCGAGGGGGCCCCAAAAGGGGGATTAATATAAGAGAAAAGTATACTTTTTGTTGAAAAATGAAGATCAGAGAAAGGATAGAATATAGTAAAAAGGGTCCCCTTTAAAGGTTAGGACTTCTTTTACCATAAAAAAAAATCTGGCCCCTGACTTCACTTGGCGCCCTGGGCCTCAACTGCTCCAGCTACGCCACAGCTTGTATTTTTAGTAGTATGGTATATAAACATATAAAAATATTGTAAAAAAATACTATTAGAGTAAATAATTTTTTAAACTAAGCAAACAATAAAATACCTATACATAATAACCTACCTCTTGAGATGCAGCAGGAGTTTGCGAAGTACCAGCAGCTGTTGCAAATGGAGATTCCTTTGTATGTCCATCAGGAATGTAAAACAAAATAACGGGTTGCTCTCTACAGGTGTGAGGACTCACTGGTTCATAAGCCACATCAACCTATATACAAAAAGGAAATCAACCTTGTTGTAAATGATTATTTTATACCAAATTTAAAAAAGAAAAAAACATAATATTTTAGTTACATCGAATGGGTTCTATAACAGATACTTTGAAATCAATGACATTACCTTAAAGAACCCTTTACGTTGAATTTGAATAATATCCCCTTGTTTCAATTTCCTTAATTCGGGATCCCCTAGTACTTGTACTTCTTTTCTAGTTTCGTGACCTATAAACTGTTTAAAATCTTCATCTTTACCTAGAAGTGGCTTACTAATTATGTGATCAAAATAAACACAGTAAGTCGGCGTAAATTTAGCCTTTTGAGTATCAGCGAGCCATGTAATTTTTGGAGTCTTCTTATAATCTTTATTTTCCAAATTTGGATCGGCGTCGATTGAAGTGATTTTTCCATTTTGTCGGTTGATCTAAAATAAAGATAGATAACAAAGATATTATAAAGTGCATTTCTTTAATGCCTCCTCCCTCCCTTTATGTTTTTAAATGGATCAATTTAAAAATATAAACTTTAGAAAAAAAAATTGACGCATAAATAATAGACGCGTTTTGTTGCAGTCTTTCGGGTTGAGAAAGAAACTGCTAGCAACAAAACGGTTTGAAGGAAAAAATGAAATGGCAATTATAAAAAAGCGTTAACACTAACCGGAACTAACCACGAACGGCTCCAAAACGAAAAGATAATTGCCGTTATATAAATTATATTTTTAAATTAAGAATATTTTGGGTGTTGTGAATATTCTTTTAGAAGAAGAAAGAACTTTAAAATCATTCATATTTAAACAGGTCTTTCTTTCCCCACTCCAAACAAACATTCCACCAGCTCTACGGTCAAAATAGTCGGTAGAACTGGGACGCATTCAGATTCGACAATTTTGGTGTAAACTTTACCCATTTTGTAACCTTGGCAAACGAATTTGTTCCTTATGTTTAGTTTTCATGAGGTCTTGCTTATTACGCATGTCTTTACCGGGCCAAGGATAGCGAACCATTTCCGTGCCATGAAAATTTTGAAGAGCAAAAAAAATCCTTAATTTAAAACTTTCAAGTTAAGTCCTAGTCCCATGAAGCCATAAAATACTTGTTAGAGTGAGGTAAAAATTGAAGAGCAAAAAAAAAAGGTGTTTTAATTAAAACTTCCATCATTGCCCCTGTCGGCCCTGTATAATTTTTACTAAAAAAAAACATCGAAACCCTCACGTGCCTTAAATGTTACCTTGCTTGCCATTGGCTTGCCATCCCTGTTCTAGGGTTACAAAGTACTCCCAGGAACTTTAAAATGATGTGCCCTAAGACACCACTTTCCATTTCACTTTTTTTAAGATGGCCGCTGGTCGCCATTTTTATCTGTCAATTTCACTTTAAGATATATAATTTATTTTAGTATTTACGCATCAATTTTATTTCCTAAAGTTGTAATTTTCTGAATTCATCCATTAGAGGGAAACATTATATTTTATTTAGTTATTTATGAAATCATGTACACTACAGAAACATAATCTAAATGGCACACCAAAACTTAGAGATTGAATTAAATTAAAAGACAATATGTGTTATACAATGAAAAAGGCCATGAATATACATATATACAATTTAAATTTAAAAACAAGAAACTAAAACAAAATGAACAGTAAATAAATTAAAATATACAAAGGGCTGAAAAACGGACGTTACACTATATTACAAAACTGCAATTTTCTCTTTAAGGAACTAAGACTTGATGTGAGATGTTTGAGTAAGCGACCATAGTTTGTTCGATGTGGCACTTCAAAGAACTGAAGGTTCTGTCTTGGGCGCCTCAGAGGAGCGTAACAGAAAACTAACTCTGTCAGTGCCATACAATCCACAGATCCATTTAAGATCTTAAACAAAAAGAGAACCATAGCATCTCACCTACGATATTCTAAGGTTTTCAGACCACGAAGCAAACGTCTGGTTTGATGGGACAGATCTTCATGTGGGAAGAGATGTTTAAATAATAGGTACTTGCGGTACTACAATAGGTAATTTGTTCTGCACCCTTTCAATCTTGTCAAAATCTATTAAAAGGACACCAGACAATAGAGCAATATTCCAGGACACTTCTAATTAGGCTGTTGTACAGGCATGTTATGGCTTTGGAGACGCTGATATGCTTAGTCTGTCAGTTGACAAATCCAAGAAGTCGAAAAGCCCTCAATACCATTTGCCCAATATGTAAATTGAAAGAGAGGGTGCTGTCAAAAGTGACTCCCAAATCATTAATGGATTGTACACAATCAAGGTTATTGAGAAACAGTATACAGTTCATATGTATAATGTTAAAAAACTACTTAAGTATTTGATTATTGGAAAAACCAGTATGACTTATTTGTATGACTCATTTTTAATAATAAAAAGTACAAAGAAACAAATTAAATTAGGTCGGTAAGGTAGTGACGGGGATAGAGGGCAGAGAAATCCTTGAATATAATGCTCAGACATATAAAATATCATGTAAACATTACCTTTTTAATTAACAAATTGCCCCAGTTAATAAACGTAGCGTTTTCACCTTCCTTTAAGGTCTCTGCATCAACCCTATCAATCAAAACTTTAGGTCCAACCCAAACCTCTTTATTGCCAATTTCGGAATTTTTGGGATGTTTCGGGACGCTGAGGCATTCCTCTTTAATGTTTTGAACCAAAACCGGAACTGGTTCATTAAAATCGACTGCGGTGTAGCGAGGGGCAATGGGATCTATAACTTTTTTGTTAAATGCCCAAATTTTATCCCATTCCATAAATACAACTGACCTACTTGATCCTTGGGCAATGATAAACTCTTTAAGTCCCTCAACTGTCATTCCTGAAAAAAAACTCTTTATTAAAATATTTATGAGTGCTATTGTTCTGTAACAACTCATATAAAAACACATACGGTGTTTCTATACAGTGTGGTCCATTAAGTGTGCAATAAATGGAAAACTTTTTATTTGCAATTTGTCGGAAAATTTTATTCTTTATAAAGAGGGTCGAATTTGGGACACATACAAAGTGTATAAATTGGAAGGAGAAAAATACTTTTTGGCTCGGAGAAATCCAAGCTTTTTGAAGCCGCGGTGGCTATAGATACAATGTGTTTATGCCAGTTAAGTTATTCTCAAATGTGATGCCCAAGGTTAAATGTGTCCCCGCTCTGCAAAACCTGGCGCACTCATAAGCAAAGGATGAGTGCGTTGATGATTTTCCGCGACAAGGAACACGATTGTGGTTTGGATGCATTAAATTGAACGAGATTTTGGCGCCCCAATCAATATCAAATTGAGATCCTGTGAAAGAGATATCTGCATCGCTCTGCGTTTGCTTTCCAAGTCGGGTTGAGAGGGTTGGTTTGGGAACCTGAAAGTGGAGTGAAGGTACTATCGTCAGCATATGAATGGATTGGTTGTGGAAGAAGAAGGTCGTTGATGTGAAGAAGAAACAAAGTTGGTGCTAGTACTGAACCCTGAGGCACTCCAGCATTAATTTCGTGAAAGCTTGAAGAGTGGCCATCAACAATGACTGATATACGTCGATTAGAAAGATAACTGGAGAGCCAAGAGCAAGAGTTTAGTTGGAAGACTGTAGGAGGGAAGTTTATTGAGTAAGTGCGTCATGCCAGACTTGGTCGAAAGCTTTAGATATATCAAGAGCAACGATCTGGGACTCACCTAGAAACTCAAGAGACTTGTTCCAGTTGTGTGAAACGAAGGAAAGAAGATCTGCTGTAGATCTCTTGTGACGAAATCCGTATTGCCTGTCAAGTTGGTACATAGTCCCAAATTGTATTAGCAGCAGTTAGTTTTATTAAAAGTTAAAGGATATGGAGTGTAGGTAAAAAATCTTAAAGCTGTTTAAAAGTAAAGTACCCTTATTTTTAAAAATACCACAAAATGTCAAATAAAAAGGATGTTTAGAATTAATAGTTATGTCTAAATACCAAGTCACTCCCCAGATTTTTAAAATAAAAAAATAAAAAATTGGAAAATTTTGAATTAACCCTGTATGATAAAATTTTCTTATTATTATGTTTTAATATTCCTTTAAAGCAGTTTCAAATAACCGATTTTTATACAAATTTAATTTCAAATCGAAACAAATTTGTAAAATTGAAATGACATTTGTATTTTTTTATCTAACACCTAACTTCAATTTGTTGCAAGGATATTATTTAACAGGGCCCTACAATTTAACAAATATGCTTTTTAATAAAGCAAATGTACTATAAATAATAATGTACATATGTCTAATAATTTCAAGAGTAATTCCTTATTTACCGTACAAGAATTGTTTTAAATTCTTAATAAAGTGTAGAACAGGTATCTTAAACTTAAAAAAATAAATATATAAAGATTTGGATAGGGCGCCATGACTTCATATTTAGACATAAATTTTGATTCTAAATAACTTTTTTAGGACATTTTGTTATATTTTTTTAAAATTAGGGCACTTTCCTCTTAAGCAATTTTTAAACTTTTTGAACTACCCTGCATACAATTAAACTTTTAATAAAACTAACTATCGCTAATACAGTTTGAGACCATCCACTAACTTTTATATAAAATAATAAAAAAAAATTGCAAATAAACAAGTTGTCCATTTGTTGCACACTTATTGGACTACACTTTATAAGCTAGCGCCATATGGGAAACATTTAGTACATTTTGTAGGGTAAATACCAAGTGTTCTTCGCTTTTTAAAGGATGTTGCACCCCTGGCTTTTGAATGCACTCAGCACTGTATATGAATACAAGAGAAAATGTTTGGAAAAGGTACTTTTTAGAAGGTAAAGACTTTTCCTTTGCTCAACATTTTTGGGCTCAGTGGTATAAAAATGTTTAAAGATTTTTAAATTTTTTGCACCCCTCTGGATGTCATTCTACCAGTGCCCATGGATGTTAAACATTATTAGGAAAAATACTGTGGAAGGCTTTCGCGGCCATCTTCTGCTAAACTTAAGTTTTTGTGCTATTCGGCCATCCCTGTAGATTTTGTATCCTTGACTTTTCGCCAGCGCGAGTGGTTGGCATCTTCAAAAGGTTCCTAGTAAACTACTAGTACTACACAGTAGTATGCAACTAGGAAACCACTCGCGCTGGCAAAACGTCAAGGATACAAAATCTACAACGACGACCGAATAGCCCAAAAACTTAAGTTTAGCATTATTAGGAAATTGCTTTTCATAAATATCTTTTATATCTCTTATCTAATTTTGTAAAAATGTGATGATGTTCTTTAAAATATTAAGCTGCATATGTACAAATTTAAATAAAAGATGTCATTATTCTTTTCACGCTACAAATAATTTTTGATTTTTTTTTTTTTTTTTTTTTAATAAACCAAAGTAATATTTAAACACAGTATAACACATTTATTTATATAGTTTTTTTTACCTTGTTGATTTTTACATGTTTTATAAGTTGATAACAGGGTCTAGTGTATTGGATTATATTTATTCAAGGCACATGATTAAATAAAATTAAATGTTTTAATATACTTAACTTTTACAGACTGATGTTCTTAATAATTAACTTTATAAACAGTGGTGTAGCTACTATAAGGCTAGGCGGGGCAGTGCCTCCAAGCTCAGGAGGGGGCGTTGGAGTTGAGAGGGGCCTTGGGCTTAGTACTGAAATACTGAAAACAAGTGCGATGAAGAATGAAGGTGGAAGACCTTTTTCTTGCTCTCAAAATATTTTGGGGTGGTGACTATATGAAAATGTTTAAATAAAAGTATTTTTATTACATGAGGACCTTTTTTTTCTTCATATTTTTTTTCTTGCTCAACATTTGAAATTTTTTGAGGCTCTACTTTAGTTTTTTGCCCCAGGGCCTCTGCCGATCTAGCTACGCCACTGCCTATAAATGTACAACATTTATATTAGGATATAAATAATAATATGTTGTTTTTGCTACTTTTCAATTCATTAAATTATATAAAAAAAAAAATAAACAAACCTCTTCTCAATACTCCACGAACAGTTGGCATTCTAGGATCATCCCAACCATCTACTAACCCTTCATTTACAAACCATGTCAGTTTTCTTTTACTTAAAACAGTATTAGTCATGGACAATCTACTATACTCCCAAATATAAGGTTTTCTTAAACCTAAAGCTTCAATAAACCAGTAGAATTGTGGGTCTCGATCATGATATTCCATTGTTCGCAATGTATGAGTAACACCTTCAATTGCATCAACTATTGGACAGGCAAAATCGTATGTTGGGTATACTCTAAAATAAATTAACATTTGTTGGGTAGCAAAGATACTTTTACAATAAACCATCAATACGCAAACTAACACTAACAAGAACTTTACTTTATGTAAACTAAATTGATATTTTTGAATCCATGGTAAAATGGCAAAAGATCAATATCTATTTTCACGGGATATAAGAAACTTACTTGTACTTATTTCCAGTTCTGGGATGTTCTTCGTTTTTACATCTATAAATTGTGGGATCCCTCATACAGCCATTCATTGACTGCATGTCTATTTTTGCTCTAACACAGTATCTCTGACCAACCTCTGACCCTTTTTTCATTTCCTCCCAAACTTGTAAGTTTTTTTCAATAGCTAAAACAAGAAACAATTATGTCTTATTATTATTATTATTATTCACAAACTTTATTAGGCACTTGGCCCAAAAGGCTAACGACCGAAGTCTTTCTGCCATATAAACAATTTACAGTGTTTTTATATTTACATTTATACTACTATACTACATACATATACAAAAGGTAATTAATCATAATAATTAAAACATATCCTTAATTTAAACAATATTCACATAAATAATTATGTCTTATTTAAATACACTTCTCAAAGAAATTAACGTACCAAGCTTCAATACAAAAATGCTTTAATTTAAATTGCCATAAATTTTTTAATATTTAAGTTATCAAGACAATTAAAAAAATAAAATGTTAAGGAAAGGTGAAGCTATAACTTTAGCGTAACCATTGTTATTTACTGTTAACAATACATCTTACAGGATGATTAAAAGTTTCTGAAAAAAATTAACAATTTTTAATCTCTCTTTGACCTGCTGTTAAAAGAGAGTAATTAAATTTGTGATGATAAAACATCATAAATATGTAAGGGTATAATGTATTCACAAATAAGATTACTGCCATTCAACAGCACATCACACAGGGCGATTAAAAATGATTTATTTTGTGCTAAAAACTTTTAATCATCCTGTAGAATGTATTGTTAACAGTAAATAATTATGGTTACGCCAAAGTTATAGCTTCACCATTCCTTAACATCTTCTTTTATTGTCTTGATAACTTAATTATTAAAAGAGTTAGGTATGGCCATTTAAACTAAAGCATTTTTGTATTGAATCTTATGGAGAAAATCAGGCTGTACTTTAATTTCTTGGAGAAGTGTATAAGAGAGTCATCTGAATTATGCCTTAAGCAAAATGATTTATTCTCAGATTTATTAGAGAATCAGAAAACACTAACAGTGACAAATACAAAAAAAAAACTCTAGCCACATCTAAGTTTTTATTATGAAAGAAAGAAAGTTTTTTTCTAATTTTCAAATTACTTACAATTATTTCTATTTGCAGACTCAATTTTTTGTTCCCTCTCTTGCTTCATTTGTTCAGCTCCAGTATCATCTACATAAGCCTTTCCTTCTTTAATTAATTTTTCACAATATTCTAGCATCAAATCAAAATACTGAGAAGTGTGAGTAAACAAATCAGGCTTAATTTCCAGCATTTTGACATCTTCTAAAATAACTTTTTCAAAATGAAGATTCTCCTTTGCTGGGTTAGTGTCATCAAATCGCATTATAAGTTTGCCTTCGAATGCTTCCTGATAATATTGGTTAAGAAGAGCTGCTTTGGCATGACCTATATGCAAATACCTAAAAAAGTATTGGTTTAAAGAAACAACCTCAAAAAAAAAAAAGAGTTTTTAATTACCCAGAAGCTTCTGGTGGAAACCTAACTACAACTTTTCCCATCTCGGCGCCAGGTAAGTCAACAAATTTTCCTTCACGGGTACGTCCAGTTGCTGTAGTGTTTGAAGCTGATTTATCAACAGACTGTCTGCTACTTTTTTCAACTGAATTTAGTGCTGCTTTTTGTTCAGGGGTCAAACTACTTAAAGAAGATTTGACCACATCCTGTGTCAGAATAAAGTTATACCACCTCTGAACATTTACTGGAACTGCTTTTTTGTAATCAAGTCTTGATATTGTTTGTTAACTAAAAAGAGTTAATGCATGATTCCAGAAAGTAAAATATTGCTCTATATTGAAAATCTACCAGATATCTGTTTTACAAACTCACCATATAAACTTGCAAACACAATAAAATCAGCAATACTTAATCTCTTGTTGGCCAAATATGTTACTGGAGCCAAGGACTTATCCAAAACTTGTACTGCATTAAAAAATTCATACTTTGAATTCAAGGGTCCCAATGCAAAGGTAAGCCAATGATCTACCTCGGTGGTTTCAATCGCTGTGCTACCATAAAGTTGAGGCAATATTGCTTTTGAAATTGCCCTTGCAACATCATTGCTAGTTTTGCACTGGAAATTTTCAACAACAGTTTCTTCTCCCCATGTTATTTCAAGAGGTATTTTAGTGGCAGATTTAGCATAGTTAGCAACAATTAAACCCCCTAAAAAGAGAAAATAATGCAATATGGCAAAAATACTATGTTAAGATAAGTTAACAAAAGGATTATTACTTACCTAAAGGAGGATTAATTTTACTTAATACAATTTTCATTATTTAAACTGTCGTAACGAAAATTACTACAACAGATCCCGATATCAAAGAGTAAATTTGCCGATATCTCAAATAATTTACCACGTTGGACGTCCGTGCGTTGGCCGAAAATCGGAAAATCTCAACACATAAATTAGGTTAGATTCGTGATGACAGTAAATAGACACATTGCTGGTTGCCTATATGTAAGAGGTAAGCGGTGAAATTATTTCAAAATAGTCCGGGCACAAGATACTATAAAATTGCCCCAGCGTCGACCCAGAATTATTCTAAGGCATCGACTCAATTCAGTTTTGTATGTAAAAATCATTTTTGTCTAATTTACTAATTTTATTAAAGTAAGGTCAAATCATTACCATAACTCCATTTTTAATTTTATTGAAAAGTTGTTTCTCTTATTAAGCTTACACAGTTAAAAACCTAACTTAGAAATAACAATAACACCATATCATAGATTGTAGCGATTATGACATATGCATTAAATAGCTTTTAAGCTTTTATTTTTTAAACGAAAACCCAAAAACCGTTCGTAGCCCCAAAGTAAATCATTCATCAATTTTAGGCGTTCAACCAACGACGCTAAACCAATTATAATCGCGGTAATAATTGGTGACAACTTTGACGTATAATACATTGTTTAAACGTCAACATAACCGATTGGTATACACCGTTCTAGAATTTGTTGTTCACCTAAAATTGATGAGATTTCAGAAATAATATTGATTCATAGAAAAAGCAGTAGGGTATTATTTTTTCAAAATCAAACGCCACTGATATTTTTTTAATTTTTACAGTAAAACATGCTTGAAACATTTTGTGAAAAGAAATCTGAAGCGGTAGAAAGGTTATAATAAAAAGGCATTTTTTCTTAAAATTTTAATACCCTGTATTTCTAAAAGAAAGTATTTTTGGACATAATTATATTTAAAAAATGTTCTTTATTTCCTTGCATTTTATGCAGTTTTAAAAGAAAAAGTACATGATTTGATCTTAAAAATTAATTGGACAGAAGCCAATAAAAAGGCGGGTCAATTCAAACAGTGGATAAAATAATAAATATTATACAGGGTGTTTCCTAATTGCTGTAAAAAATCTGGGTCCGAAAATGCTTTGTGTTTCTAAGATACAGGGTGTTAAACTTTAAATAGAAAATCGAGTTTTTGATAATACCTTAAATGGCCTTATACAATTTAAAAAAAAAATTATTTGTTAAAATAGGAAGTTAATTTAGCCCTAATCTAATTTTATTTAGTGAGACCAGTGGCAGCGTGGGGACACATATCTAGCCAATATTATTGACAAAAAATGTATGCCACTGAATTTTTACAACTTCTTTATTTTTTCCGGATAAAACACCTAAAAATACAATTTTTTTTGTATCTTCTTAATTTTAACTAGCTTGCTTAGTTTTCCGAAACAAAAATCCGCTAAACTGCATATAAGAGAGATATGGGTACTTTGGTTACCGCCTACGTTCGTTATTTACGTAAGGCGCTATTTAAATACTGCATACGGTATTTAGTGTTTGTTTTTAGAGATATGGAAGACGCCGTATTACGAACGGTTAATTATCGAAGTGTTATAACTTCTTATATTAGCAACTATGTAATAACAATAAGAAATGCTTAAGTAAATAATGTTTGCACACCCTGTATCTTCAGAACAAAAAATTTAAGAACCTCGCATGCCTTTACCTAAATTTTTTGTCGGAAATTTTTGTTTTGCAGTAAAATAAAAATAATTCAGAAATACGCCTTTAAATTTTCTTACCTTATTTCAATCAAAAAATTTTAGGAATCCCTTAAATTTGTTATATAATTTGAGTATTCAACTTGGCTTACTTTTTTACATTTATGTTTTTGGTGGGATTATCGGGAAACACAAAAAGCCTGAACCCTACGAATTTTCTTCATTTCTGAGGTTTTAACCTAGAATAATTCGGGTATTAATTTGTTTTTCTCAAATGTGAATTTTATAATAACCGTCTAGATATCTGTGAAACCTATGTTTTAAACTTTTTAGATTTCGTAATCGGTACTCCAGTACCGCCAGAACATAAGATAATCAAGATTTTTAAAGAAAATTCTAATCTATAGGTGTCTTTCAAATTTTTTAATCTTTATTCTTAATCCTAAAATTGTGGTGTTTTTATAGTACTGGGCCTTAAAATATACCTACCATGTATCCAGTAAGTCAACCAACAAACTTTAAGGGGTGATTTTACAATGAAAAATAAGAAAAAAGCTTCATATAAACATATGTCCTAAACGTCGTAGTTTTTAAACTACAGGGTATTACAGAATTTTAAAAAAATTAATCTTTTTTATGATAACTTTTTTACCAATTAAAATATTTAAAAAAATGGAAGACATATATGCATCAGAAGACATTTTTTGACTAAAAAAATATTATTTTACCAGTGTCGTTCATAAGGGGTTTAGGGTAAATATTTAAAAATAAAAATGGTACGCCACTGACTTTTACTGAAATAGAAATATTTTTTAAATCTCCGTTTAGTTTAACAATAAATTTGACTTTTTTTTGTTTGATGGACGGTTTTCGCGTAAATAAATAGAAACCATTTCTTGGCATGCTTAACTTCCTATCTAATTAAATAACAAAATACATAGGTTATTTTAACACGTTTTTACTTGGTTTACTGTAGAATTTAATATTACCGATACAAAATGACCATGCCAAAAAATGGTTTTTATTTTTTTATGCAAACCGTTCATCAAACAAAAAAGTCAAGAGATCAAATTTGTTCTAAACTAAACGGGGATTTAAAAAAGGTTTTTATTTCAGAAAATGCAGTGGCGTACCATTTTATCTTAAAAATATTTACCCTAAACCCCTTATGGATGACACTGGCAAAAATATTTTTGACGGTATGTCAAAAAATGTCTTTTAACGCTATAAGACTTTTTTCAATTTTTTTTTGATATCTTGGTTAGTAAAGCTAGAATAAAAAAACGAAAATTTTAAATAACTTTTAACAGCCCATACTTTAAAAACTAAGACGTTTGGGACATATAAAAAAATTTTTCTTATTTTTCGGTGAAGAATCACTCCCCGTCTGAAGTTTGTCGGTTAAGTTACTGGACACCCTGTATATACTTACTAAGGGCATTCTTGCTGTTTGGCCGTGAGAAGAAAAAAGTCTATTGGGCACTTA
The DNA here is from genome assembly GCA_014170235.1 of Listronotus bonariensis. Taxonomy (NCBI): domain Eukaryota; kingdom Metazoa; phylum Arthropoda; class Insecta; order Coleoptera; family Curculionidae; genus Listronotus; species Listronotus bonariensis. The sequence continues at coordinate 55,404 of JACEGR010005063.1, read as the reverse complement.
ATATTAATAATAAATGCCTAGTAAGTAAACGGTTACTGACTTTTTAAACCAATAAAATCCATTTTTTGTTCAGTTATTTTTCTCAATTTATAGGTACTGCCCAAAGTATTGCCAGTACTCAACTTAAGAGGACGTTTGACTTTTTTTTAAATTGAGAATCGGGCCCTGTAAATATTTAATAAATCAGTTTACTTAACTGATTTATATATTATATACAGAATGTTTCTAAACTAATACGAAAAGTTTTAGGAGATTATTCCTTGTTCAAAATAAAGGGTATTAGTTTGCTTTATAAACATGGGGTCAAAACTCAACCACTAGGGAAATATATTGCGAAAAAATATACATGTCATTATTTTTATCTCAAAAACAAAATGTGTGCTCTGTTAAATAGTTGACAGCAGATAATTAGATTTTTGATAAAATTATGTTTCCGACGTCTGGACGTGTTTTGATTTCCATTTTTTAAATTTGAAATTGGTATGTTTAATGAAAAAAAAATAGGAGTTAAAAAAGCTTCTAAATAAATCAGGCTATCCAAATTTCTATTTTTGAGACCATTGCGTGAGTCTTTCTTGAAATTTCAACCACTTTCAATAATTCTAAAAAAGTGCAAAATTTTCAGAAAGTGTATTTTTATAAAAGAAAAATATTTTCGTTGAGTTTCATTATTCTAGCACTTTTTGTTTTGAGATAAAAAATAAAAACGTAATTTTTTCGCCATCTTTGTACCGCGATATCTTCCTAACGGTTGACTTTTGACCCCATGTTTATAAAGCAAAATATCCTTAGTTTTGAACAAGGAATCACCTCCTAATTTTTTTGCATTTGTTCTAATAAAAATAAAAGCGTTTTGTTATGCCAAATATGGTCTTTCGGATGGAACACTTTACAATATCCCATACATACAACACTTGGTTTTGTTGATTTTGTCAAAAACTACGGTTTACAGATCACCTCCTCATATAATACTGGCAGATTTAGCAGAACTTAATTTAGCAATTGATTATATAGGATATAGGTATTGAAACAAAGTTATCAACAAACATATCTATATTATATTAAAATACAGAAAGCAACCTGTATGGAAATCAAAAATTAGTCTACTTATTCTACTTTATTTACAATAAGTTTAAATAAGTTGTTCATATCTATCAGACTAGACTTGAAAAAAGCTTCTCCATTAATTTAAAACCTAAAAATTTTACTTAGATGATACAATCCCTGTACAACATAACTATCTTCTCTACTATTTACAGGATAATTCCAAAATTCCCTTCCAATTTCATCAACTGCCCTTAACAAAAGAATAGGTGATGTATTTTCTGCATGTTTAACAGTACTTAATTGGTATATCTCAGAAGGAGTTACTGGTGTAGTTAAGTTTGGGTCATCATTTCACTGGCGAGTAGGGCGGTGGTTCATTTAAAGGTTCAGATTCCTTTGGTTTTTTGGGTTTTAATCCAATTTTTGTTGCTAAAAATAACAGGTATGTAATAATGTAATACAGGGTTACTTTTAGGTTGGTATTTTCCTTTTAACATTGTATAAAATTAAGTTCCAACGTCACTGGGATTTTGGAAACTTTTACAGCAAAAAATGCAATGTCAAATTTTGTGCAAATATCTGGAGTGGTAGGAAAGTTATAATAAATAAATTAAAAGTAAATACAATTTTTAAAACAAGCTTTTATTTAAATCCACTAAAAATAATAAAATAGGCTTTTTAAAAATCATTTTCTATAAAAATATAGCGTCATTACACAATTTATATGATATAAAAGCTTGTCGCGAGATTTAAGTACTCCTGTTTAATTAGTTTAAAAATTAAAAACGTTAAAGTTTTAATTTATTTGTTTATCTACTCAGGTAAATCTCGCGACAAACTTTTATATCATATTTGGGTAATGACGCTATATTTTTATAGTAAAGTTTTAAAGAAAAAGTTTATTTTATTATTTTTTGTGCATTTAAATAAGTGAGAGACAAGTGCCGATTTTTTCCATGGCCTACTATAGCAAAAATTAAAAACTGAAATATCTCGCTCAATTTCAAAGATAAGTATGAATGATAATATATCAGGAGCAAAAAATAAGCAATTTTTTGAGATCATGGCCAACTATGATTTATATTTAAAAAACTAAGCTTTATATATTTTCAATAAAACTAGAAATAATTTTAAAAATCTGAGTATAGATTCCACTTAAAAAAGTGCCTTAAGAATGTTTACACCGTTTTGAAGAGCTTTTACAAATGACGGACTTACGATTTTTTCTCAAAATGGCCAAAAAATGAAAAACGCCCTATATCTCGGATACCGGTTGAGATTTCGGGATGCGGTTTTCACCATTCATCTAATTTCGAAAATCGAGCCCAAGACACCTATGTCAATTTTTTTCTATCTGGTCAGAAAATACGACTTTCCTGTTAAAACAGTCGATCACACCACCCTGTACATTGCAAGTAAAATAAAAACTTTTAAAAAGACATTTTTTTCTTAAAACTTTAACACCCTGGAAAGAAAGCATTTTCAGGCATAATTTTATTTGAAAAATTGCCTTACTTTCTTGCATTTTATACAATGTTAAAAGAGAAATACCAACTTAAAAATAACCCTGTATATACAAATGTAGCTTGATTATACAATAATTGTGTGTAATTATTATTGATTCTACAAAGCTATGCTATAATTGGTTAAACATATTTTTTCTAAACCACAAATGCTTCTAAAAAATATAAAATATAACTAAATAATAAAATTGGGAGCATAATAATATGGGACATGGGACCTAATGCTAAATCTTTTTTTTTTTTTTTTGGTGTTAAACCATATTTATTTTATAAAAAAGTTATTAGCTTTTAGCATGCATTCTTGTGTTCTTTAATATGTAAAAAAAAATTACACACTTTTTAGGTTAAACAAGTAAGCATTTATTGAATATATCCAGATTTTAACTTTTGTTTAGGTATTAATTTTATAAAACATATTTTTTTATTAATAATGAAGTTTAACATTTAGAAGCATACTTTGACACATAAGTGATGTAAAATCCATGTTTAAATAAAATAATTCAATAGTTTTTAGAATATTGGAGAATGGTAAAGTTAAGTTAACTTTACCATTAATTATTATGGTAATAAATTTAATGTTTCAGATATAGGTATATTAGTTAATACTCACCTTATATATACTATCCGCCATCAGTTATAAAAATCTGGTAAATATCAAATAAAAATATTCTCAAAAATATTTTACTGTACAGATTATGTTAGCAAAACACTACCTAGGTAAATAGTCATCGAGATAGTCATGCACTTTTACAATATCCAGAAACCAACATTCTTTAAAAAACAACTAGAGCTTGCATATGGTGGTTATTTTTAAGCACAAAACAACAAACACACAATTTAAATAAAAAAGATAAAAACTTTATGCAATTCCATGAGAAATGGAATAGAGGATGGACGAAAATAATGTTTATGTGAAAGAGAAGATGCAAACTGTTATATTACCTATAATACATAATTAAATCCACAAAATACATTTAAAATTACAGGAATAGTAATACTACATATTGTTGGGGTACCTATGTGATTTTTATGTAATAAAAATAAATTTTATTATATGGTACCTAAATTTTTTATTTGAGTATCCTGATCGCCTACTTTTCTCAGCAATTCTCTAATTTGTGCCCTTTCTTCTTCTGCTTGAATATATAAATCTCTAATAGTATTTTGCAAAGAAACTAATTCTTGTTTTCTGGCTGCTTCTTTTGCAGCCTCCTTTGCTGCAGATCTGAAATTTAATTGTATTTTTAACTGTATTTAAAAATGCTTTTATAAATATAACCTGTTGTATTCATTAATAAGTATCCCTGCGGCTATTAAAAATATTACTGCTTCTCCTAATAAATTTGCACCTAATTCAATTGCTTGAGCCTCATTCAACACTGGAATATTGACTGGTTTTCCTAGATTTAAAATCCACATTTTTGCTTTTATCTCACACCAGTTATAAACTAAAAATTAATATTATATAGCTGTAAAGTTACAATAAATAAAATTCATGGTTCTTACACTGTGCTGGAGGCATGCAAACATATTTTCGAAAAACGGGAGAATTCTTTGCTTGATTCTTAAGAACGGTGGCAATTGGTTTACTAACTTGTTTTAATAGTAATGCACCTAGTTTTGCAGCTGGAAATGCTCCAATTACCATAATTGGGTTTTAAACCAAAATAGTTGGTAAATCTAATTTTTGGGAGATTTAAAAAACTTTATTTATGATATTTTTAACCATTTCCTAACCAAATTCTTAAACGTCCTTGGAATTTTTTTAGTGAGCTTAAGCTGGTTTTCCGCTCGCGGATGATAATTCAGCGTTGTGATTGTAGGAAAAAGCATTTCAAATTTGCAATAACCAATCACAACGCTGAATTTATTTATTATCCGCGAGAGGAAAACCGCTCTCATGGACAGCCGGCTTTAGGCAATTTGTTCGCACAGCCTCAAGCCGTCTCAAACCTTAACTTAAAGTAGAGCGACCTTTCTACATTGCTTATACTCTGGATTTTTAGTTAGGATAAAGGGCTGTCCAAGTTCCGAAGAGATTCTGATATTATCTGGCTCTAAACCATATTAAAGTTTCCTTATTCGAACTTCCTTCGGTTGCTTGCACATATAAATATATCCGCTCTGGTTGACCCCCGCAAGTGTATCAATGCAGGTCTATGTGGCAAGCATTAGTAGTACTTAAATTTATTTTGATTCGTAGGTAAGTTTTTTTATATGTATATGAATAAAATTATTATTTAAAAGCGACCCGTGAAGCCACGTTTCTATAATATTTACGATCTGGAACTGGAAACGCTTAATTTATAATTTTATTGTTATTGTGGTGACTAGAGCTCATCTAGAGATAAAAAATAATCACCTTTACTATCTTCAGACAGGAAAAAAAACACATTTTTTTATCTAGGATCTGGTCAATTTTCCTTTTTTGTTTTCCCGCAGACCTCGAATAGTTTACAGCCATCACGAACCTTCTAAAATCTTTCATCGCGTGATCAAAAGTTTGTTCGTTTTATCCCGTCGGTTTATCCCATGATGCTTTGGCCAATCAAAAGCATAGGTGACGAAACTACAACAGCTTTACGTCCTAACCACAATTTATTTGTTTTTGTTCCTTGGAACAAAAAACAAATAGGTAGATTAGTTTTCATATTTTCATGTGTACTTTTCGTTTATTATTTTGTTGTTTATTAGTGGGTGATTATGTTAACGGAACACAAACGGTTAATAATAAAAAACTGGCCAGATTTAATGCAGATAAATGATATGGACTCTTTAGCAGATAAACTGCTTAAAGAAGGTATTTTCACACAAAAAGAAATTAATGAAATATTTTCTTCTGATGATGAACCTCATAATAAACGGATGTTTTTTTACTCTACAAGAAAAGACGATTCTGCACTTGATTATTTAGTAGAATGGTTAATATCGATAGGTCATCAAAAGCTAGCGGGTGCATTATCACTAAAAAAGTCAGGGTGTATTCCCTTCCGGGAACCAGAGGAGGAAGAAGAAGTAGAAAATGAAATAACATCATCCATTGAAACAGAGATAAATAATATTCCGACTAATGACAACCAAACTCCCCTTCAAGTTAAAGTTGCTTTGGCTGATGAATTTCGTGATACCAGTAAATATAATCCCCATGTGCCATTTTACCACTGCCGATCGAAAAAAGGGGAAAGGTTTTAATTATAAACAATTATGATTTTACTGGAACCCGTCATCCTTTTAGAAATGGTGCAACAGTAGATGATCAGAATTTGGAAAAATTGTTTACCCAAATGGGTGGATGGGTAAGTTCACAATAATGTTTTAGGAGTATTACCTAAAATTTAATTTGTAATATTATGGGTAATTCAAATTAGCCACACTGAAGATTTTAGTAAAATTTTTTGTAGTTTGATATAAATGTATTATTTGAGACATCTTGATGCATAGCCAGATATATTTATTAGTTAAAATTTTGTGAAAAACATATAGGGAGGTCAGGAGAAGCACCCCCACCTAAACAAATTTGAATATTATGAAGTGTCAGTAACATATAGGTAGGTCTCTATTAAAAAAGGTGTTGTTTCCTCAAATCTTGGTGTTTTTTTGGTTCCAAACGTCGCATAAATGTAAAGTGTAAAATATCGCTGTATTTAGAATTGAAATACGAGTATATTAAGTTTAAAACCAAATATTTCGCCCATTTAAATATACATAAAGTTGATGATGGTGGCTCAAAGACGAAACGTCGGATCTTAAATCAAGTGACATCATTTTATGGAACAACCCTGAATCTCTTACGGTTTCCAAGATCCGAATGGTGTTCCTCTAATTTGTAACAGCCTGTATATACAAGGTGATTCAAAAATCGATCACGAAACTTAAAGGGGTGATTCTACTTGACAAAATAAGGGTAGAGCTTCATATACATTTTTTTCAAAATGTTATTTGTTTTCGAGTTACAAGCCGTTAAAGTTCAATTTTTATTTTGGGTTTTTCGCCATATTGCATTTATTTTTTAACCAATTCAGTTGACATTTGGCACACAAATCGAGCTTTGCAGATTCTAAAATTTTAAGACAAGAGTACTTTTTTAAATACCGCCAGAGGGCACTAACACTTAAAATTTATTTACAATATAACTTTTTTATTTTGACAGAAAGCTCACCGTTTAGGCACCAATAGACATCAATGTTTTAATCAATTTCAATCAAATTACATACATACATATAGGGTGTCCAGTAACTCAACCGACAAACTTAACCAAACGATTCTACAACAAAAAATAAGAAAAAAACTTTATATAAACATATGTCCTAAACGTTTTAGTTTTTGAACTACGGGGTGTTAAAAAGTAAAAAAAAAAGTTTTTTTTAAATATTTAACACACCGTAGTTCAAAAACTAAGACGTTTAGGACATATGTTTATATAAAGTTCTTTTCTTATTTTATCTTGTAGAATCGTCGATTGATGCATAAACGGTGGGGTTTATCGACTTTAATAAATTTAAAAAATAACCCGAACAATAGGAAAAAGTACCATATTTATATGGTCCGTACTAGATGCTAAAATTAAAAGAAATAATAAATATAATTTATTAAGGAACGGGGATTAAACATCCCGCCCGGACAAAATGCATGAAATGAACATGCATTTTCAAATAAAAATAAAGAAAAAAATATATATATAATACTTTGGTCAAACATATAACCATAAAAAAAAACTAAAATTGTAGAATTAATTAAAAATAAATAAAAATACTAATTGCTAGGAGGTAGGGGACACAACTTAACGAGCGGTCGGGTGAGTACACAATATTTTGATCATATTTTTCAAAAACATATGTATAAATTTCATTGTTGTTATTACTTACAAAATTTTAAAAATTTACTAAGCTAAATGGCAAATATATGGTTATGGTGCCACCTTGGCCAGAGCAATTTTCTCTGGGCGGTCTTATCCGATAACACAATTTTTTCTTTAAAATTGCAATTTTCTTTATTAACGTACAACATACAAACCTAGTATTTTAATATTGCATAATAAAATACAATCAATCACCTACATTTTTATCAATGATGCAAATTAATAGTTATGTATCGTAGTAACATTTAAATTTTCACAAAAGAAAAAATACATCAACCCGCATCCAAAACATTTTTCGTCGACTGAAGGATTAAGTAAAGGCAGTTTCTTTTTCTTTAATCTTTGAGACAGCCTACGAAGGCTTACGCTTAAGTACCAGAGTATCATAGGTGTCGGGTTACTAGCATTTGTCGGGTTATTAGCTTATTCATAGCACCTTTTAGACAACGTGGTAATGCCACCACGGACGTTATTTCTTAAATAACTATCACCTAAAAATGTTTTCCCAGCTGGGGATTTGTTGTCAGACCATCTGGGTACAAACGAGGTATTCTGACCACTGCGCTGCCGTGAGGCGCAAGTCACCTAATTTTGAATTTTAGCTCTAATGTTTTGATTGATTTCCAACCGACTAGGGATTGTGTTAAGAAATTATGACGGTAGACTGCGTTACCTGCTGGGCGGGGCTTCTCGAACCTTACCTAATAATATTTTATTTTAAGACATGGCAAATCTGCAATCATTTAAGGGGGGTAAGGTATTTAATTTACAACTCACGTTTTCACAGTCGGTGCCCCTGATAACTCCAAAACTACTGCACCGATCCTTTTAAAATTTTAAACACTATTTCTGTACATCATTTACGAGGTAACGCTGTCGAGTTTTTTTTTTTTTCATAATTTTGATTTTGCAATAACAAATTAGCCGATTTTTTCCCACAAAATTGTGTTTTTCACTTCAAAGTGTTCGAGAAAATGAAAAATTTGGAAACAAAAAACTCGACAGCGTTACTTACCTGGGGAAAACTATTATCTAACGAATGAACTTTGATTTTTGATTTCGGATGATCCAGCACCAAGTTATGAGGGGCACCGCAATTCAACTTTTTTCGATATACGTCCGAACAATTGCTGCCATTGCGGTATTTTTTAATATTTTTTTGTAAAATTTGATGAAACATTCTTCGAATGTCATACTTTTAATGTATCATTGGTTGAGTAAATAAATTTTAACTGTGTCGTCAGAAAAAAATCACGAAAACATGGCTTTTTTTGTACGATTTGACCTTAGCCCCCCTTAAAATGAAAAACGAGTATTTTCCCATGAAATCTGACATTTTTAAAAGCTCAATTTGGTTTTTACTGGAAAGAATAAAAAATTTGTGCTATAATATCTTAAAAAATTGTTACTTTTTTGGTAAAATATTTTTAATAAGTCCTGTTTATAAACTGTTATATATCAAAGTTTCTAGGTAAAAATAAAAAATTAAAGAAGTATCAGCTTATCTGTGTTTTTCTCAGTTTCTTTTTCTGATTGATACTTGAAGGCACATATCTGGTTTTGAATCTTGGGGTCTAATATAAAGTGTAACCTCCGGTTTTACTTAAGGTATTGCTAACAGGCTGCAACAGTTTTATGAAGTACTTCAAGATGACTCATGAAATTGTGGTTAAAATGTAAGAAAGTAATTTAATTTATAAAATTGACAAAGAGAATAACAGTTAGGTTCAATAGGAAATGTTGTAATATTTATTTGAATGGTATTTTTTAAAATGAGTCCTTTAATGACATTAGTATAAACCTTATAAAGGCTTGAAAATGTTTTAGTAAGTCTTTTGATCACAAAAGCTAACTAAAACATACTTGTATCTACTTTGTCAGTTTTTTGTCTAGGTAATTGAAAAACACAAAAACAAAACTGCCGAAGAAATGAGAATGATTTTAAAAGACTTTGTAAAGGACAAAAAAGAAAAAGATGTGATATATGCTTTGTATTCGTTATGAGCCATGGAACTGATAAACTTAATTCAACTATTGTTTTTGGTAAAGACGGACATTACATTTCCACAGATGATATACAAAATTATTTTACTAACGATAAGTGCTCATTATTTAGAGGAAAACCAAAAGTGTTCATATATCAAGTATGTAGGGGAGGAGACCTGGATCTGTCACACACTTATACAGAAATGGATGGCAAGTGCAACGTACCCTCTGCATCAGCTACACCCCATGCAACCCACACACATTCTCATCCAATTAAGGGGTTCTTTAGACCTGTAGATGATATGCTTATTGGCTATGCTACTATGCAGGGATCTAGAGCTCACAGAGATCCCTATAGAGGTACCTGGTATATTGAGTTAATATGTCAACATTTCATGAATTTAGCTAAACATGAATCTGTCGATAATTTGCTGTACAAAGTCGATGAAGGGTTAAGAAGAAGGATGTCGGAAATTCACACTGTGCAGACGTCCGAAACAATATCTAGAGGATTTAAAAAGTTGTATTTAAATCCAGGTATTTATGAAGTAAAGGGAAAGTTAAAAAGATTTTAGTGCTTTGTTATTTTGCTTATTTTTTTTAGAGTTTTTTTCTAGCATACAAACGACAATCAGTGGCAGTTTATGGTATATTATTTGGAGTGAGTAGGGAGTTTAGATACTAGACGACTGTGTCCAAACATTCCACACCAGCTGCCACTGAAAATAAAACATATTAATTAAGTTACAAGGTACTGACTAAAAAGACAAGTCAGTAAAATTATTTAATTTTTAAATAAATTTAAATATAATATTTTTTTGTAGGTAATTTTTTCCAAAAGGATTTTTATAAATATTTATTTTTTTAAACCTAAAATGCCATATTTTAGTAAATTTTAATTTAGGTTTTTTAAATATAATAAAATCATTACCTTTTTCGTTTTCAAATTGTATTAATCCATTTTTGTTCTGTTAATCAGCTTTTTACCTTTAAATGTGGGGTGGTTAGAGGTTTCCAATAGCAGTTAAAAATGAAAGAAGTTTAAAATAGTCCAGTTTCTTACAGTTTTATAACCCCAACTACCTAAAGAGCCAGTGGCGTACTCTTTTTCCTAATATGGCTGTGTTGCCCACAGCAAATTTAAACCAAATCAGTTTAAGGATATTTATAAATTACCGACTTTCTTAAAACTAATGCCCTGCATCTTAGAAACAATGAAAACATGGGTTTATGGGAACTTCTTTTCATGAAATGACGCAAGGAATCAACCTTTAAAGTCTCGTACCGTAATGTAAACGTGGTGGCTTAATCGACTATGTAGCTCAGGTCAGTAAAACTGCTAAAAAAAGAAAACTTATCTAGTTAAGGTTCCAATTGGTTAATATGTTAGAAACCTTTGACCACCCAGAATGAGAAACGCAAAAGCTGATTCACAAGGTGAATTTGAGCTAGTTCAATTGTGAATTAAAAAGGTGCTTAAAACAATTATCAAGAAAATATTATTGTTAAAACAGTTGATCTAGAGTCACTTCCAGAACGCATAAGTTGAATAGAAACGAATTATATAAGTGGTGGTGTGTTGTGTATAATCAGATCTTGATTTATTGTAATAGTTTTTGTATAGAAATTTATTTTATACATTAAGTTATGCATTTTTATTTTCTCTACTATACGATGTGATTGGTCTGTAAATATCATGTATTAATTTTATTTGTACCCAATTTTTTAGTATATTTTTTGATGCTTATTGTCGATATTATATACTTGCTTTTATATTTCCAGTATATTATTAATATTATTATTTTTATGGCTGGTAATAATAATTATAACACAGAAAAGGTAAATAGTTCGAATATTTTGTATCTCATTATTGTTTAAAACCAAAAAACTACACACAAAACTGAAAAAGCTCATTTATATTAAAAACATTAATTTAAAACTAAGTTTACATCAAATTTTGCTGCTAAATATTTGTTGTGTACTAAATTGTACTTCTTTAAACTTATAAATTATTTTGGCAATAAATTCATAATGTTTTCTTTGGAAATTAGAATACATATAGTCCACGAGCCCGATAGCGGCAGACCTTCGTCATTTTGTAAAATCTGAAAGTTTGTCACCGCATGCTCCCAACATAGGTAGAAGCGATGGTAACTCATATGAGAAAAGAGTAATTTTGATTTTTTTGTTTGTTTTTCAAAATTGTAAAAACTTTTGCTACAGAGAAGAAGTGGGTTAAGAAAAATGTATGTGAGGACTTTTTTTTGCTTTTCAACTTTTTTATTAGGTAATAATATAATAGGTAGGTGTGAAAAACTTTTTTGCTAAAGCTAAAGGAGTAACTTGGTATTCTTGTTAGAGAGGTGATAACCCTTTTTTTTATTTTTTTTTGGTCTTCAAAAATTTTTGTGCATGGCACCCATATACAATCTCAAAACCCACCCTGGCTGATCTTGACAATTCCAAGGAAGTCCAATATTTCTGTTATTTAACAAGGTATAACAAAAAGTCTTGTATAAGATTTGTAGGGTTATCAAATAGGCATGTCCTAAAAATATTTCGATGTATACAGTGTCCCAAAAAGTTATTTCTGTGAGGTTGGTTTTTCAAAAAGTTGTTTTTTGGAACACTCTGTATACATCAAAATATTTTTAGGACATGCCTATTTATAAAACTTCCGTCTCTTCTATCAGACGTTTTGTCATATCTTGTTAAATAAAATAAATATTGAACTTTATCGGACCATGGGGGCACACAAAAATGTTTGTCTGCCAAGGGGTTGGAACTGTCAAAACTGTCTGCCACTGGGGAAATATCTTCTAATAGGTAGCCAAGTCACATACTGTATAATCAATGACTAAAGGTATATCGGCCAGTAAAGCGACAACAAAGGATATATGATTAATTATCCAATACGAAATGTTTACATGCCGGTATTCACGTTAGACTGTCTCTTTTCCTCACATTGCCTATGTGTTATGGTATTTAGCTGATCCGGTATACATATACAATTCAGCTTTTACAAAATGACAAAAGTTACGTTTAAATTCATTAACCTTTGGTACCTGGTACCTGCCATAGCCACTATGAGTCAAACTTTATAGTCTACCATCACTTCTACCTAAAGCATGCACTGACAAACTTTTAGCTTTAACAAAATATGGAAGGTCTACTATGCTTACGAGCTCTTACTCTAATACATTGTGCCAACTTATACACTTGTTATTGTCAATTTAAATTTTGATTTTATATCTGAGCCATATTAACTGAGTTGGTGGACAAATGTTTTAGCAATAGTTTTAAATTAATTTTTAATCATTCTTAGTACTTGTAAGAAATGACAACTGTGGATTTGTAGGAATGTCACGAATGATAAAAATTTTTACTGGCAAAACGCTATGAAAAGCTACCAAATTTCTGCGTTAAACCAAATTCAACCAAAGTATATGGATATTTCCCACAGCATTTAGGAGGGTATGGTTGATACTGAATATAGAGTTTTTTTTAAATAAAATGTATAAAGAGTTATCCCCAACCTCTGCTATTTGAAATCAATTTTAACGTTCGTACCATAGAATTTTTGGTAGTTTGCCTAAATTTGATAAGGCGAGAGAAAACTGATAACTCCGAAAAACGTAAACATAGTCTCGTTTACATATTGAAAAAACCCGTTTTTTAATATTTTAGTTCACAACTTTTTCTGAGGTAAGATAGGTATTCTAGATATTCCTTTCCAAGAAACAAAGTTGACGTTAAAATATTTAAAATATATATTTTTATGAAAATAGGCTTTTCATTTACAACAATTTACCAAACAATAAATGAAAGAGATTTTTGATAGGCTGTCTATACTTTATTTAACCTATACTTAAATTAAGAAAGCACCTGAACAAAAAAATGTCTGTTAGGTAATCAAAGGTTTTTTTTAATACAAAATGACCGGATCATAGAAATGAACAAATTATTTTATAATATGAATATCATAAGACGCGCCATTGTGAATAAGTGAAGAAAAATGTGTGTCATATTATGGTCATTTGTGAAAGATTTTTAGTTTACATTAAGGGGTTAGGTGGGTTTCAGAGGTTCAGAAAAAGTGTATTTTTACAATTTTTTTTAATATATACAATCATATATTTTATTTAAACAGTCCAGCATATCAAAGATACATATTTAAACAGTATTTTGTGAAATTTTTATTTTCAAATTCCGAAAACTCAGCCGTTGGTACCTCATCTCCCTTGACGTCTAAAAAATTTTCTTGTCGTGGACAGCATAACGCATTATTGATTCATCCAAAATTAAAAAACAAAAAATATTTCGTTACTAGATGGACAAATCTTGTTATTGGAAGGAAAAAAAACATAATAAAATTTCAATTTTTTACAGACTTTGAACAAAAAGAAAAAACACATTTTTTTCCTAATACAAAATAACCGGATCATAGAAAGGAACAAATTACTTTTTAATATGAATATTATAAGACCCGCTATTATGAATAAGTGAAGAAAAATGTGTATCATATTATGGTCATTTGTGAAAGATTTTTGGTTTACATTAAGGGGTTAGGTGGGTTTCAGAGGTTTTTTTTTAATATATACAATCATATATTTTATTTAAACAGCTCAGAATATCAAAGATACATTCTTATTTAAACAGTATTTTGTGAAATTTTTATTTTAAAATTCCGAAAACATAGCCGTTGGTCCCTCATCTCCATTGAGGTCTAAAAAATCTTTTGTCGTGGACAGCATAACGCATTATTGGTTCATCCAAAATTAAAAACTCAAATTTTCGCCCTGTATTGGCCTGAAAAACTTAATTGTAATAATAATAAAAAATTCAATTCCCTAATAATGTTATTTCGAAAATATTTGCAACATTCGAACAAAATCGCTTTATAATTTTTCGATAAATCGTGTCCATGGAGTTAAAAAATTAAGTTGAGATAAACGCGTATAAAGTTTTAAATGCTGCACTGACTTGGTTCTTGGGCGGAAATTCTAAAGGGTTTATTTCTTAGAACTTTGCTCGGATCGATTTGACATTTTAGGAGAATATTTCTAAACATATTGTAGGTACTATTTAATAAAACAAAAAGCAAAAAAAAACAAATAAACATTTTTTGAAATTTTTAAACCCGCTTACCCCTTAAGTAATCGATTAAAATTGTATATGTGATTTTTTAAAGCATACTAGAAAAAACGGTATAACTTGAGAAAGTTATATTATTGTATTGCATTTTGTAACTTTTTATCAATTTATTACGATTTTTCATTTATATTAGATTATTTCTACTTTTTAAAAAGTATTTTTATTCCGAAGACAATTTTTTTCCTACCGTCCTTTTAATTAGAAAAACATATTTTGGGCACGTTATAATGAGAAAAATACCTAGTAAACTACACTTAGTGACTTTTTAAAGCAATAAAATACATTTTTTGTTGAAGTGTTTTTCTCAATTTATTGTTTCTTTAATTATTATTATTTTTTTATTTGTTTGGTAAGTTTTAATGAAAAGGATTTATTAAAACTCAGTTAGTTCATCACGAAAAACCCATAGGCCAGGTATTCGTAGCATTCCTAATTTTTATTGTGTGAGAAATTGATTGTACTATGTGATATTTATATAGTTTTTATTATAGCAGCTAGGAGTGTAACTGCCAATGTTAATGTAATAGATCTTGTTTACCCTAGTATTAAGTTTTAAGGCCATAGTATTTTGCTCATAGGAGTAGATACCAAGACGTCTTTTAGTTTTTCATTTTTTAGTTTTGTAAACGCGTGTTAAAGACGGGCAAAACCCACAGATAATATGTAAAATGTTTTGAAAAAAACTAGATAGATTCAACTTCCGAAAAATTTAACTATACAACCTTAAGAAACAATTTTTTACAAAAATTTTCACCCTTTTATTATAATACTTGGGTAGATGAAGAGAATGTTTTCCTTTCCCTGATGATGTGAATTCAAGATTTTGGATAATCGAATGTTTTATTACTTTTCCTTTTTTGCTATAAAAAAGCGAACAAGTATAGTGCTAACCAAATGAGGAAAGTGTTTGAGTTAAAATTCCTTAAGCGAGCCCCTAAACATCGCCTTTCGGATTTTAATGTATCTATTAACATATTTTGGTAGCTTCATAGGTTGATAGTAATACCCCGGAACGGTTTTTTTCAAAAATTTATGAGTGATTAAACATTTCGGGTACTTTTTTGTAAAACCCAATATATCAGTGTATAATTACTGGATTTTAATGTAAATTAATTGGTGTGTTGAGAAATTTCCGTAGAAAACAAATAATTGCTTGGAAATAATTAGTTTTATAAAAAATAAATGGGAACTTAGCTAACTTCTCGGTGTTGTAGAAGAATTTTGTTTATATAAAAATATTCGTTATATCTATTAACTAAATATTGGCACAAAAAAAGTTGATGCTCTCTTATTAGAAAAAGTTATAAATGCTTTAATGCGCCAAAGACCAGTTTTATTTAGCCGATTTAGTGATTGAATAAAATAAACAGTAGCCAAGGCGGGCGCGCTACTCCTAGCGCTGTGTCTTTCGCCGAGTTTCTGAACATATTTCTACCTTCTGCGGTCTTCCGGGCTAAAAAAAGGTTTTTGGCGCATTAACGCGTTTATATCTTTTTTTTCTGGTAAAAAAGCAACAAAATTTTCTTGTGCCATCATTTAGTTAATAGATTAATAAATATTTTTATATAAACAAAATTCTTCTACAACACCAGGAAGTTAGATAAATTTCCATTTGTTTATTATAAAACTAATTATTTATATAAAAAACTATTTTCTTTACGTGAATTATTATTTTTTCTGTTCTTCTACTATTCCTTAGCACACAAACCAATTTTTTATCGACATCCAGTAATTACTCGCTTCTATATTGTAATTTACAAAAATCGTCCTTGAAACTTTTTATCACTCCTACATTTTTGAAAAATTTAAATTTTTAAAACCGTTTTGGGGTATTACTTTTAACTTATTAAGCTACCAACATATGTTGATTGTTGATAGACACATTTAAATCGAATAGTCGATTTTTAGTCGTTTGCTTAAGAAATTTAAACTCTTTCTTAGTTTAAAGTAAATTTGGTTAGTTTGATAACGGGTATATTTTTCCTTTTTCTCCTGTAAAAAGTGAATTAAAAGATAAATTTACTTTTAATATCTTATTAGACAGATCTAAGCTGTGACTTTGATATTTTGCTTCATTTTTGCATAGTTTTCATCCATGTACTTTGGAGACTGTGAACGGATAGGTATTTAATAGTTTAGGTTTAATTTTCTTTAAAGCTCAATATTAGTTTTACTTAGTTTTGTAGTAAAATGAATGTACTTCTTAGATTAAATTTTTGAATTAAGATATAAATCAAATGTATTTTAAGGTCAGTTTTCACAAATTAAATTTGCTGAGGCAGTTTTTATTATGTTTCATTATGGAGTCCGTTATTTGCAAAATTTATTTTTTTAGCGATCTTCCCCTAAACTTTTAGTTTATAGCCTAAAAAATATATCCAATGTAAAAATGCTCTTAATTCCTGATTTAAACCGTCCTGAAATCATGTTGCTTTTGCCATTTAAATAACATGGGATTTTTGGACTTTTTCTTTTATTTTGGTTTTCTTAGACACAAATAGACGGAAAAATCTACTTATCGCATATTCTGATGAGAAATTTTAAAGCTCCACAAAAAAGATTTTCTACGAATTTTTCCATTAGGTCACTCTTTTAAGAGTTATTTATTGTCAAACGTTGAGTTAAGATTGAGATGTGGCCATCCTCGGGAATTTAATAGTAAGCCGGCATTTTTAAATAAAACACTCTGTATATTACTTCACCATTAAATAATTATTTTAAAGAGCTTTAAGAAAATACTACATTTGATATGTGTATCTTTTATAGTTTAAAAAGTATGGCCATTCAAATCTGAAAATGATGTTCAATTTCCATTATATCTTCAGCTCTAAGCATAAGCACTAAGTTTAGTGTCGAAGATAAAATAGACACTATATCTACTCTATTTTAGATTTGGATGGCCATATTTTCAAACTATAAGAAATAGACATATTAAATGTAGTATTTTCTTAAAGCTCTTTAAAATATCTAATTAAGGGTGATGTAATATACAGAGGGGGTTTATTTTAAAAAAATGCCGGTTGACTATTAAATTTCCGAGTATGGCCACAACTCAATCTTAACTTAACATTTGACGATAAATAACTCTTAAAGGAGTGACTTAAAACAATGAATGAAAAAGTTTAAAAATCCCATGTTATTTAAATGGGAAAAGCACCATGATTTCGGCTTGGTTTAAATCAGGAGTTAAGGGCATTTTTACATTGAACATATTTTTTTAGGCTATAAACTAAAAGTTCAGAGGGCGATCGCTCAAAAAAATCGATTTGGGTAATAACGGACACCCTAATGTTGCATAGTAATCGGATTTTGTTTTTAAATGAAGTACTCTCTTTGGATAAGACAAATCGTAAAAGAAGGTATTTATTGGCCAACTTTGAGATTTTATGAACTTAGCTAATAAAGTGAAACACATCATTTTTGCGATATGTCTACGTGTTATTGGTTTAATACCAAAGGCTACCAAAAAATAAAAATAAAATAATTTATTTATACGAAACAAGTGTGGGTTTTGATTGCGTATAAACATGCAGTTTTTTGTATTGTTTAAAATAGTGTTTAAAAAATAATTTAAACGCAAAAAATCCTTGTTATCAAGTTTCTTCAAAACTGTAAAAAATGTTTTTTATTTTATGATAAAGAAACTATAATTTCTCTTTATTTAACTATGTATCTATTTACGTCTAATTATAGGCGAAATATCAATTTACAGGGTGTTTGTGAATGGTCGCGCCAAACTGCAATGATAAAATAAAGCTCTCATTAAAATAACAAAAAAAAGTTTATAATAACATGAGTCCGCAGGGTGTTACAGTTGTAAAAAAATGGTTTTTGTAAAGATCCTAAATATCTCATCAAATCTATGACTACCTGTAAATTTTTATATTTTTCTTAAATTAAGCAAATAAAAATACAGCTTTTATGCCTGTAAATTCTTGTTCGTATCTTGTTAAGTTTAAGAAAAAATAATGTAATCCACTTATTTGCATATTCCTAGCCCATAAAAAAACATTAAACAACGAAAAATTTGCGGACCCATTTTTATATGAACATTTTTTCTTATTTTAATGACAGGATTCTACCATGGCAGTTTGGGACCACAGCTCGTGAACACCGCAATTTGAAAGATTATATGCGGAAATGCCTTTTTATTTTTCGTCGACATAAAAATTAAATTCTGATTTTGGATTTTCTTTAGATTGTAAAAATTAGTTAACAATATTAATAGTAGACCGTCTGCCCATTAAAATAAAGCTGGATTTATAGATTGACGGTCTTGTTTCTGTTTGGTATTTGATGTTTTCAGTTATAAGATAAAACAACAACTTTGCATTTGTCAATTTATAGTTTTTTTTACCGTTTTATATAACATATCAGAAACCGAAACGTCAAACGGCGATCGGTAACGAAAACGTCAATCTATAAATTCAGCTTTAGGATCAATCGTACTCACTATGCCCTTTGAAACAGTGAATATTGACTATTAGCTATTAAAATTAGGCGACTTGGCAACGTATCAATTTCAATTTTGCGCCCCCATTGGGAACCCTCTTGGGACACTGTGACATTTCTTAGACAAATTTTGTTGTTGCAGTTGGTATCGTATTTTTAAATATTTTTTTATGGTTTTTTGATGGACTTGTGTAAAGTGTTTAAATGGTTATCATTGTGGATTTCCTGAAAAATTCTGCAAGGAGGATTAAAAAACAGTCGGTTGTGCTTGTAGTTTAAGTGTCAATAATCAGGAACTTACTTTTCGTGGCTTTATACATATAAAATTACTACGAGCGGTTGTTATACAATTATGCGTAATATTTTTTTCTGAAATTTATTACCTTGTTTTTAAAAATACTTGTTTCTAGCCGAGACACAAACCAAAAATTGGGTAATTTTTGTAAATGTTCTATGCCAAATTGGATCCAAATGTTTTTGTCAGCTGATTGACCTGGAGCAACATTTTGTTTTTTAATCTGAATCGCGAATACGCTGATTGATTCCCCTTTTTTACCATGGGCTGACGGTCTCTACCTATCCTGGATTTCGTCAAAAACTATTATCTCAAAGTATTTTTTTAATGTAAAAAAGGCTTTTCTGTTTATTGTAACTATTGACTTATTATACCAATTTTCTTGAAATTGGTAGTATTACATCGTGACGTATCTTAAAGAGATATCTTGTTTGTAGTAATTGGTTGATTTCGAAATAGATACCAATTCTTCAAAGTTTTTAATAAACTAAAAGGAGAAACAAATTAATGTGAAGTTTGTCAAATAGCAATTTCAGAAATAGATTTAAAATGCTGCCGTGGAAAATAAAAAAATTGAGGTACGTCATTTCATAAAATTTTCGACGAATTTTGAACCGGGTCAGTTTATATTACGTCTAATTTTAATTTATTTATTTTTATTTTAATAGCAGTAAAGACATATTTTTACATATATCTCGTATATATTTAAGTATAATGTGCAGTTTCACTTTTACCTATGTGCTATTATTATAAAATATTTTTTTTAAATAAATAACTTTGTACATGTTTCGATTTTTATTCATTTCCATCGAAGTAGCCATGACGGCCAAGTGAAGCTTTGTAGTTGGGTCACTTTGTCTCTAAACATCTTGGTATCCGATAAGTAAACCATTTTTTAGGCAGACCAGGGAGACCTCACACATCCTACTTTTATCGGACACGATTCTCGGATACGATTATTTGAAGGCTTGCTGATCGGTTTTTAATGAGCACGACACATACATCCGATCAGAAATTGGCTAATCAGTCAACCTTCAGATAATCGTGCCCGACCGTCTAATTATTACTAGGATGTTTGCGGCAGGCCTTAAAGCTATATTTATAGATTGACGTTTCTGTTTCCGTTTTCCGTTTGACTTTTTAGTTAGAAGATAAAACAACAACTTTCAATTTGTCAATTTATATTTTCTGTTTGCTGTTTCCATATACCATATCAAAACCGAAACGTCAAATGGCAAACGGAAACAGAAACGTCAATCCATAAATTCAGCTTTAATCTTCTTTTCGACTAGTGTTCTCAAATAACAATGCCACAAGGAAGAAAGGGAGAAAGTTTAAAGGTAATGAGTCAAATCTGACATTATACAAATGACAAATTATATAAATAAATAATTGTCAAATTAAATTTTAGTCTAATCCAAATTCTTAGTGTATCAAAATTTTTAGTTTTTTTTTTCAAGATGGGCGACGTCCGATTTTCAGATATTAGTGCTTCATATTATCCACCAACCCTAAAATCTGGTTTTATGGGCGCACATCCACCACAAAAATCGGAATCTTATGATCCAGGACATACAAGTTATTTTCAGAATTTTCGAAATGAGCATATATCTCGAATTCAAGTAAGTCCTTTTTTATATTTATTTATATTTTTAATAAATTTAACAAAAATTTCAAAAATCTCGTTTTTGGTAATGAAAATTATCGATTTATGTTAGTTTATTTTTAGATGCCACCACAAGAATGGGGTGTTATTACAAGTCCTTATACTCCACATCCAGATATATCAGTTTTTCGAAAACAATCAAAATATAATAAGTTTCCACAATCCAATATTTCTATGTTAGATGCAGCTCGGCAACAGGAAGTTGATGATTTTTACATGGTAACAAAATTTAACACTATTTTCATGCTATCTACCATCTACTGTGCCCTAGTTGACTACTTTTTGTATAACTATGCTTGGGGCACTTTAAATCGAGAAAAACACTCTAAACAAAAAATGTATTACATAGGTTGAAAAAGTCACTTACCCTAGTTACCAGTGTTTTGGTAGTTGTCATCATGGATTCCGTTAAAAAATCTGCATTGAAGCAAAACATACAAAGTCGGATTTGTTGTGTCTGCAGGTCATGTTAAATATCCAAGAACTTACATTATGTGCCTTTACTTTATTTAGGTTTTTAGACAAGAATGCTTAATATTTTGCCTGCCTTGCTTTATCCGAAACACAAACCAAAAATCGAATAACATAGGCCTACAAAAAAAACTTTTTTCTGAGCCGTGCATTCCAGTATGATATTCTTATGTATTTTTTCCCGCTGAAACCGAATCCGCAATCCGTTTAACCCCTACATATCAGGATTTTGGAATAACCTTAAAAAACACAGTAGAAGTAACAAAATCATAAAATTCTCTTTTTCTTGAAACCTATATTAGATACAAAAAATTATATATAACCAAAAATGTAGACAATAAAATTGCCTTTCTATGTAATAAAATTACAAAGCGTTAATATTTACCAAGATATAAACTAAAATGTCATTTTGACCAAAGTTTTGCTTCAAAATGATTTTTTACATTTTTTTACGTCATTTTTGACACTTTTCTATTAAAAATTCATTTGTAATAAAAAAATGTAAAGAATTACGTAAATAAAAATTTTAAAATATCCTATGTTGAAGAGAACATTTAGGTCAAAATGAAATTTTTGTTTATATCTCCGTAAATGTTAAAGCTTTGTAATTTTATTACATAACCTCATAGAAAGACAATTTTATTATCTACAGTTTTGTATCTATTATGGGTTCCGAAAAAAATAGAATTTTATAAAAATAAAATCGTTAATATCTCAAAACCCAAAAGAAATACAAAAAAAAATTATATGACAAAAACGGTATATTTTTAATAGGTGTCTCTATGAATAAAATTTTAAGTAAATATTTCAAGTTATAAACTTTTTCATTCAAACCTAAAGTTTATCGAGATATTGGCAAAAAAATCGATTTTAATGATTTTTTCAACACTTTCAATTAAAAAACAACTTGGACAACTTTAAATTAAAAAAATATATATTTGCGTATATCTTTGCAAATTTTGAGTGGTTTTAGGTTAAAGTGGTTGACTTTATTAATTTTTAATAAAAAACGTGTCAAAAATAACGTAAATAAGATTTTTTTTAAATTTTCATTTTGAAGCAAAAATTTTGGACAAAATGACATTTTCGTTTATATCTTGGTAAATAATAATGCTTTGTAATTTTATACATTTTTTGTTATATACAATTTTTTGTATCTAATATAGGTTCCAAGAAAAAAAGAGAATTTTATGATTTTGTTGCTTTCAGTGTTTTTGAGGTTATGTCAAAATCCTGACCTGTAGGGGTTAAACGAGTAGCCAATTCGGTTTCAGCGGGAAAAATACATTAGAACATCATACTGGAATTCACGGCTCAGAAAAAAAGAATGGGCCTGTGTAATTTTGGAAATATGGTAAATATTGATTGCCATGTTTGATCTATATCAGGGGTGGCCAACCAGTCGATCGCGATCGACTGGTCGCTCGCAACTATTAGTCCAGTCGATCGTAGCAAGGTCAAAAATATAAATACCTAGAACCAGGGCCGTGCCTACCTGGTGGTGCAAGGCACCAGGGCGCAACGCTGCAGTGGCGGAAAAATGTAAAAATGAAAGCGGACAGTCGGAGAAAGGGCGGGCGGTAGTTACGAATTGATTGTGGTTTTGGAAAAACGAGGTGGGGACCTTTTTTTTGTTTTTCAAAAGTATTATAGGAAGAAGAAAGAAGACAATGGGAGTTGGGACACTGGTAAAAAAATTAAATGATAGATCGCAGTGGGCGTCGTCACTGAAAAGTCGATCTTGGCCAGTTGAGTTGGCCACCTCTGATCTATATACCCATATTTATCAGCTGATTGACCATGTTGCAACATTGTGTCTCTTAATTGAAATTTTGCAATTTTACTAAATAATGTTTCTTATATAGTTATACTTAATTATCGTGGGTAATTACACAAGTGCATCAAAATTATCGACAATTTTGCTTGAAACCGAATTGCCTAAAAACTACTCTCGTTCATTTTCATATTTTGGCGAAAGAGCCCTTCTCCTTCAGAGTCGGGCTCTTTCGCCAAAATATGAAAATGAACGAGAGTAGTTATTAAAAGGCTACACACTTGAAAGCTAAATTATCTGATTATTTTAATGCACGAGTGTAATTTAGGGAGAAAATTACTCGAAGAAAGTGGAACTATCAAATGAAGGAATAATAATAATAAACAACTCTACACATTTGGTGCCAAAATGAGACATTTTTATAGAAAAATGTTGACAAAATTTATGAAATGTTAAACTAACATATTAAATAAACTAAGCTGTTGTTACAATGTGGTTGTCAAATTCAACAATTAAAAACATGACAGTGCTTTTTCGATTTTTACTATGCAATTATCGCTGTATTTAAGCGATAATTGTCGAGTAGACAAAAGGGGTGTGTAATTTTCACTCATATTTATCAAAATATTCCTTTAATTGTAGGCTTGCCAAATGCACCGAGACCAATACAAAGATCATACTGGGTCCTTGCATCCCTTGGATTACTTTAAGAGATCCGAATATATGTATCAGTGTCCTCAAGATCCTACTAGGTATTATTTCTTTTTATTTTTATTCTTGTTTCAAATACTATCTGGAGTAAATATAGTCTATTAACTCTTTCACAAATTCGATTAAAATTCAGGTAATCATTTTTGCAAAAAACGACGAAACACATCAAGCTTTTTGTTAAATTTCCCATTTTTGACTTTCATCACAATTATAGAGGGTATCCCGTAAAAGAGTAACGACATACAACGTTTTCTAACTGGGCCACTATACATGGTATAATTTAATTAATGGCCAAAAATACCGGATATGATTTCTTATCTATTTTTAAAAGAAAAGTTCATATGAACATAAAATATGTCCCAAACCTCTTAACCTTTAGGCTATAGGGTAAAACTCTGTAAGATATTTTTATAAAATTTACCATGCACCATTACTAAGCACCAATAAGCATTTTTTAATGTAGTTTAATTATTTCCACCAATGGTTTCCGAATGGGATGTATACTGCAGATTTAAAAAAATATATACAGGGTGATTCAAAAATCGATCACGAAACTTAAGGGGTGATTCTACTTAACAAAATAAGGATAGAGCTTCATATATATTTTTTTTCAAAATATCATTCGTTTTCGAGTTGCAAGCCGTCAAAGTTCAAGTTTTTATTTTTTGAATTACTCGCTTACAGAAAAACCAATTTGACTAATATTTAAAACCTTGACTAAATCGTCTGCGTTTCATCATTCTAATAACAATTTACATTGATTGTTTGCCGCTTGCACTTTACCTACATTGAAAATTGTTTTTTTTGTCATAATTTTTTAGTATTGATAGCTACAGTAGTTTTTGGCATGTTTTCTGAAAGACTGCTGTCAGGCCTTAAAAAAGGTGCTTTTTATTTATATCGCTAAACCCAACAACAACAAAAATTAAGTGGTAAATTTACTTTTCTCATTTCATTACCACCAGCTACCAAGTAAATAGCTATCAAATTATACTAAAGCTGTTAGTGTAAAATAAAATACGCCTTTTAAACTATTTAATGTATAAATTTAAAATAACTAATAATGACTAATCAGTAGATATTTATAGTATATGGATTATTGCGATATACATTTAATTGCTAAATATTAATAAAACAGTACTAAACAAACTAAAAAGATTCTCAAAATGTCCCCCATTTTCTTCAATACATTTCCTAAGACTCTTCAAAAAATGTCGCCTAACTCGACGAAAAATTCCTGGTGTTTCTTTAATAATTTGGCACTTCTCAGTTATCCTGAAGCGAAGATCCGCGACGTTGATTACTGGAGTATCGTACACCAATTGTTTTAAATGACCCCAAAAGAAAAAATCCATAGGATTAAGGTCTGGTGACCTCTCTGTCCATGCCAATGGTCCACTTCGTCCTATCCATCGCTCAGGATACGTTGCATTCAAATACTGCCGGACACGTATACTAAAGTGGGGCGGAGCTCCGTCTTGGAGGATCCACATGTTGGCCCTTACTTCCAATGGCACATCTTCTAGATACAATGGGAGACGATTTTGGATAAAATCAAAGTATAAGTCAGCAGTTTATTGGCCATCAAAGAAATAAGGACCAATAAGGCAATCTCCTATTATCCCTGCCCACACATTCAGTGAAAATCTACGCTGATGTTTCGTTTCTACCACATTGTTTGGGTTCTCGGAAGCATATGTGTGGATGTTATGTAGATTTGTTATGCCATCACGAGTGGAACCAGCTTCGTCAGTGAATAATATGAGGCCAATTGCACATTTCCAACCGTCTCGGCCGATCATCGTCATAAAGAGCCTGCACCTTTTGTGAATGAAACGGGTAGAGTTGTTCTTCCCTTAGTACCCTCCATGAACTAGCCTGACAGAGCCGCACTTCATTCCCAATTTTTCTAGTACTAGTACCTGGATTATCTTCAATAATTTCAAGCACTCTTTCTTCTTGTTGCACGTTTCTAGCAGTTCTAGGTCTTCCCTATTTCCATTATAACTTTTAAAGGAACCACATTCCGCAAGCCTTCTGTGCACACTCGAAGATGTTCGGACATGAGGGATATTTTTTTCCGGATAACTTTCCATATAATATCTTCTTGCCAACTTTACATTACCATCTGCTTTTTTATAACAAAAATGGATATCACAGTATTCGATATTTGAATATTGGTGATTAGCCATTATTAGTTATTTTAAGATTATAAATTAAATAGTTTAAAAAGCAAATTTATTTGTTGTTAAACTGAAAGCTTTAGTATACTTTGATAGCTATTTACCTGGTACCTGTGGAAATGAAATGAGAAAAGTAAATTTACCACTTAATTTTTAAGGGTGATTTACGCCTACACCGTTGGATTTAGCGAGGTAAATCAAGAGCACCTTTTTAAATGGCCTGCTATCAGTCTTTCAGAAAACATGCCAAAACTACTGTAGCTGTCAACACTAAACAATTATGACAAGAAAACAATTGGCTATGTAGGTAAAGTGCCCTCTAGCGGCACACAATCAATGTAAATTGTTCCTAAATGATGAAGCGCAGACGACTAAGTCTATCTTTCAAATATTAGTCAAATCGGTTTTCCTGTAGGCAGGCAATTCGAAAAATAAAAACTTGAACTTTAACGGCTTGTAACTCGAAAACGAATGACATTTTGAAAAAAATTATATGAAGCTCTACCCTATTTTGTCAAGTAGAATCATCCCCTTAAGTTTCGTGATCGAATTTTGAATCACCCTATATACAGACTGTCCACGGATGGGATTTACAAGAGGACAAATGGACCAAAAGTTTCATTTTTCGAAAAAAGTTATTCTTCATAAAAAATTTTGCTTAAAAAATAGGATTCACAAAGAGAAAATATTAATTTTGTATACAGGTTTTGTAAAAAAAGATAATTTTTCTCCAAGAGTAAACTACCTTTATTTTCCAATTTTAAGCAAAATATTATTTAGAAAATGTAATTAGAATAGCATTTTAAATGACTTGATTAATGTTACAGGGGTATCAAAAAGTTTCATGAAACTAATTTTGAAGTTATCAAAAATTTTTTTTTCAAATTTGATAATGAAATACCCTAAAAAACTCTCATTATTTGCTTTTCAAACACCTGCTTTCTCCAAATTCCTACACAGCACAATTTCTCAGCAAATTTGTTTAGTTGTGTTGTTAGTTTTCGTTGACCTATGTACAGTTTTTTGGAGATTAAAATCGTATTTGAAATAATATACGTAGATTTTCATCTGATCGGAGAAAATGGTACATTACATATCGAGGTAAAAAGTGGATCATTTTTGTCGAGAGAAAAAGATGGTTTACTAAGGCGCGTAGCGCCGAGGTGAACCATTTCTCGAGTCGGTAATGAATCTTTTCACCGAGGTTTTTATACTTTTTATTTACAACCATGCTTTTTTTTTTAAATTTATCTTTTGTTTTTTAAGCAAAAATGTGTCAACCTAACAATATGAGTTTTAATTTGACAAATAATTACGCAAACAGACATTTATCGAGGTTGGAAGTGTCACAGAGATGTCTAAAATATCAGACAAGACGTCAAGTTGACAACTTTTTGAATTTTTGCGACTATTGCTAGGACTACTATTACTTTATTTTACTTTTGGCCCACTGGTGTTCTATTACTGTCAAGAGAAAAGAATTTCTCGAGACAGTAATGAAACTTTTCACCGAGTTTTGTATACTATTTTATTTAAAACCATTTTTTAATGTCTATTTAATTTATCTTTTAATTAAAAGCGTGTCAACCCAACAAGATAATTTTTAATTTGTCAAATAATTACGCCACCAGCCGTTTATTGCACGTATCAAGTTAGTCAAAATTTCTGGCCCACGGGGGACAGTTAACTTTTCTCCTGTGGGCCGATATAAAAGTAAAAAAGTGACACTCTCAAACTTTTAAAAAGTCGGAAATGTCAACATTACATATGTGGTTGTGAATAAAAGCTTTTTTCCTAAAACAACAAATTAAAAAAAAGTGATAATAAATGCGAATATCGGTTAAAAATATTATACAGGGTGGGCCAAATTAAACTTGTATAATAAATGTAATAATAACTTTTTATTTGTTGCGTCTATCTTTTTAATTTTTGAAGGGCTAATGGGTTGATATGTTTTCTCTAGGTTTGCCAATTTTGGTCAAATAGATTTGAACAGGATTAGGCTTACAGGATTTTTGCCAAAATAACGTATTTAACCTCGTTGCAAAAGGAATCTGATTTAGCTACAATTATGCTAATATCTTTTTCTTGAAGACAAACTATGGAAAATGATTCAGTAAAAGCGAATATGTCAACAATTTGAGGATTAAGGAATTATAATTATTTTTGATAAATAATGATCCCCATAAAGTTCTTTTGATTTTAGAAAATAACTTTTTTAGTGTCCTTTGAAAATCAAAAATGTGAGTTTACCATGTTTACTGAGTTGGATGCTAACCAAACTTAACAGTAAATTAATTAAAAAATAAACGTATTAGCCTAACTGTGAATAAAATTATTTTTTCTTACAACGAAGTTTAATGCATCATTTGACCAAAATTGGCAAACCTAGAGAATGGGCACAACAGATAAAAAGTTATTATTAGTTAAAAAGTGTGCAAGTTTAATGTGGCCCACACTTTAATTACAAATCAAAGTATCAATATTTGGCTGTAATATTTTAATGTTTTATATTTTTTTAGTGTTTACTTGAAGTATCCTGAATATTACACAAAATACAAAGATCCTCTTGTTTTCCCACTTACTCTAGAAAGATCATATAGAGCTCCATTATTACCAGAAAGAGCTCTTACTGGAGTGTATAATAAAGGCAGCTTTATTGGAAGGTGTTAAAAATCCCTATTTTAGATAGAAAATCAGTAATATTAAGTTTTTTTTTCATCTTTGTGTGTTATTCGACACTTTTTAAGAATTGTAAATGATATCCACCCACAATAGTACTATAAATGTATATTAATTATTTACATACTTATTAACGCGTTACTAATCTCATTTTAACAAATATAACAAATAAATATAAAAATACTTATGATTATCAGTTGTTTGTCCTTAATATTAACCTAAATTAGTAAAGTTTTACCAAATAAGATGACCTACAAACGAAAACAAAATGAGTGTGGGAATTCTGACATTTTTCCTACGGCATGGATGAATTCTTGTACAGATACTTTTCCAGATGATTCTATATTCATTTCATCCATTAACTAAAAAATATAATACATGGTTAGCAGCAAAAACAAACTTTTAATGGTGAAGAAAAATAAATGTATATTTCTAAATATAATAAGTACAAAATAATGCTAGAACTACAATAATATTATGCTTTTTTAATGTGTTGCCAACTTAGGGGTTTTCTCCCCAAATTTAGGAGGTAAATAAGTTGGATGGGATTTTTTAGGGGTGTAATTTGATTAAGGGTATTTATTTTTCTTTTTAATTAATGGAAGTTCCCCCTCAGATATATACAAACAACACGTTTTAAAAGAAATCTTTTTATTTATTTGTAAAATTTGGTACTGTAGAATATCAAATTTGGGAAAGAAATACGTATACAGATAATGTTTTATGTGAGGCCCTTTTTTCGAGTTGGGAACACAGTATTAAAGCCCGTTTTGTAAAAAAATAAAAGTAAGAGATGACAAGGAAAAAAAGGTATACTGGCTGAAATTTACAAAGACCCTCTGAATTACAGTCGGAAGTAGTAAAGAACAATAGTTGGGTCAACTAACAGGTCATTGCAGGCTAAACACCTGGAAACTATGGACCTGGCCAAAAAAACCTATACATTTTTGCCAGGAAGAAGGAGAAACCGTAGAACACTTATAGTGTTGTTCTGAATCGTAAAGAGCCACATCTATTTAGCGGCCCAAAGTGTGAAATTTGAGGTTTGGAACAAATAGTTAATTTAGCTTTTATTAATTTGTTTATTAAAACATTATTTTTTTATTTTTTCCGAATTGGTAAATTGTCATAAATGACCACTAATTTTTACAGCGTGTTTAAAGTATTAAGGTCATCAAACATTTTTAGCGCTTCAAATTAATTATACATGGATCATTCAAAAAGGATGCATTTGGTTTAATATATATAGGTTTAGTAAAGATAGAATTTCGGACTTCCATTGTCTTTATTAATTCTATTCACACAACGTTGTGTGAATAAATTAATAAAGACAATGAAGTCCAAAATTCTTCTTTACTACTGAATCATTGTCTTCCACATTCAGACAAATATACAGGTTGAGTTAAATAACATACCATATAGGCAATGTGAGGAAAAAAACAATCTAACTAAATCCCGGCATGTAAACATGCGTACTAATAGTACTTGTTTTGTTATTCTATTGCCTGCCGATGAACCCAAACAGCGTTGTCTTCAAATTGTATGTGAGCCCACAATACGACCACTCCAGAGCTCATTCTATGCTACAAAACTTGGTCACGATTGGTCAGTAGATCTGACCAATTGTGACCAATTTATACAGGGTGAGTAAAAATCGATCACAAACTTAAGGGAGTGATTCTACTTGATAAACTAAGGGTAGAGCTTCATATAATTTTTTTCAAAATGTCATTCGTTTTCGAGTTACAAGCCGTCAAAGTTCAATTTTTATTTTGTTTTTTCGCCATATTGCATTTATTTTTTAACCGATCCAGTTGATATTTGGCACACAAATCGAGCTTTGCAGATTCTAAAATTCTTAAGACAAAAGTACTTTTTTCAAATACCGCCCGAGGGCACTTTTACCTAAAACCTAAAATTTATTTACATCACAACTTTTTTATTTTGACAGATATCGCAAAGCTGGAGGCGCTCTCATGTATAGACAATCAAAAACTTAAAAATAAGGTGTTCTTTATTAAAGTCGATAAACCTCCACCGTTTAGGCAACCAATAGATATCAAAATTTTATTAATTTCAATCAAATTACCTACATACATACAGGGTGTCCAGTAACTCAACCGACAAACTTAACTTTTAACACCCCGTAGTTTAAAAACTAAGACGTTTAGGACATATGTTTATATGAAGTTTTTCTTTTTTTTTTTTTTGATGTAGAATCGTTTGGTTAAGTTTGTCGGTTGAGTTACTGGACACTCTGTATGTATGTAGGTAATTGATCGAAATTGATGAAAACTTTGAGTGTGTATTGTTGCCTAAACGGTAAGGTTTATCGACTTTAATAAGGAGTACCTTATTTTTAAGTTTTTGATTGCGCCTCCAGCTTTGACGATTATCTGTCAAAATAAAAAGTTATGATTTAAATAAATTTTAAGTTTTAGGTAAAGTGCCCTCTGAGTGGTATTTAAAAAAAGTACTTTTGTCTTAAAATTTTAGAATCTGCAAAGCTTGATTTGTGGCAAATATCAACTGGATTGGTTGAAAAATAAATGTAATATGGTGAAAAAACCCAAATAAAAATTAAACTTTGACGGCTTGTAACTTGAAAACAAATGATATTTTGAAAAAAAAAATTATTGAATGTATTTTTATCTTCGGACTATCCACGAAGGACCAAACCCTAAATACTAACGTACCGTGGGTGTCTTCCGCAGGTTAAGAGGAAGTTGGTTAACACAGGACGTAAAAACTTGTAGATTCGTAGTAGAAGGGATAGGGTTGCCCAATGTCCGGTTTTCGACCGGACAGTCCGGTTTTCTGATGTCTGTCCGGTCGAAAAAGTCTTAGCAAACCGGACAACAGAATGTCCGGTTTTTTGTGGGACTTGGATAAAATTTTCCATAATTTAAGAAGAAATATTATTTTGTTTATAGTGCAACACCACCTGACTATGATCAAAGTTTCCAAGTGTAAATAAGCGTGGCAAATCAAATATACCCACCTGTGTAAATATGTAAATTAATTACATTATACAAATTAACACTTCACAAAATACTTCAATATTAAATAGAAATTGAAAAATATTTGCACAAAACAAAATCTTTACAGAGTGTTACAAAATATTGTTAAAAAAATTAAAGTTTCTGTATCAAAAAATATAAAGAAAAGTTTATAAACATAAGACCGGCAATACATTATTTTCCAAATACAGGTGCTAACCTTAAAAAAATCTTTATGTTAATTCTTTAAGTAACCCTAATCTGACTTTAATACAATTTGTCACTTTTATTGGTAGTTTTAAAAATGTTTATTTAAATGTTAAGGAATTTAGAAGTTAATAAAAGTTACCCAATTCAGCGTCTTGAGCGGTACCTCAACGAATATTTCTGACAAAGAATTCAATTTAGGATACCTAATTCATTAGTTTAAAATTTAATGATATTTAATTAACTTTTTTGTTTGTGGTTAATTTTATATCATTATTACTCCCTGTATTCATTCTAGAGGTACGCAGTTAAGTAAATTTTATTTTTCAAAAAGTTATCATTATTTGCTTAAAAGTAAGTGGCGTATATTTTTTGTCAGAAATCTTCGTTCAGGTACCCCTGGACACGCCATCGGGTTGAAGTGAACGTTTTTATATATAAATAGCTCTTTTACCGAAATAAAAAATAAATAAATGTTTTTTTCATGTTTGTTTTTTTTTCTGCAGTACATCTGGCAACCCTAGGAAGGGAAGACTTTCGCGGGTAGCAGGTTTCACAATCTAGAAACTCTAGGAATAAAAGAACGAACAAAGTGCGAAGTTCGGGGCCTGTATAGGGATGCATACGTGCGGCACCACGAGTTTCTTCTGCTGGAAGCTGCAAGTAAAGGAATTACACGGAACAATTCCTCGAAGCAGAAACCGTAAAAGTACGTATAAAAAAGCGATAAACTCCCTACAGCCCGATGATGGGCAGGAGAAGAAAGCCTATCTGTGAGCAAGGGATCGTTAATAAGGCAAACAGCTCTTCTTTAAATGGAATAAAAATGCTCAGTGTAGGGGAGAGTCCATTCCCCAGATATGAGAACAACTTTCCAGAGGAGTTCGGAATTGGGATACTTACAAAGTGTTTAAATTAGAAAGTAAAAAATACTTTTTGCTCGAAAAGAGAAATCCAAGCTTTTTTAAGCTGCTGTGGCTATATATATAATGTGTTGATGCTAATTAAGGTCATTATCAAATATGACGCCCACAAGATTAAATGTGATTTTGCTCTGCAGAATTTGGCCGCTCATAAGTAAAGGATAAGTATTTGATGCGTTTTTCCGCGACATTAAACATAGTTGTGTTTTGGATGCATTGAATTGGACAAGATTTTGGCGCCCCAATTCAATAATAGATTAAGGTTCTGTAAAAGAGATATCTGCATCGCCCTGCGTTTGCTATCCAAGCAGGCTTATAGATTGGTTTGGGAACCTGAAAACTGGAGTGGAGGGTACTATCGTCCGCAAAACTACATAAATGGAATTTGTTGTGGACGAGAGAATTGATGCATTCTTTCTTAAGTCATGAAATGTTTTCTTAAGTTTGAACAGGCTGGTATGGATGTAGTCATGGCTTAAAAAGTAATGTATTAAATTTCAGCGCTGAAAAATACAAATATTGGGACCTTTATTTCACAGTTGTATTAAAAAGTATAACAAAGTACACTTTAAAATTAGGCCCTTCACTTGCTGTATTATTTAAAAACATTATTTGGTTCAACTTACAATTTTAATTATGTGCTTTTGTTCTGGCTCAGTTATATAACCAGCACTATGAGTTAGCCTATCAATCACATTCATAAGATCTTCTTCTCCTACATAACCATCTGAGTCAAAATCTAAAAGTTTATAAGTTAGTATAACTGTAGTTTGTAGTTAATCTCAGGGACACGAGAAAATAAGGCAAAACAGTTAGAAAAAGAAGTGGGTTAACACATCTGAATTAACAGTTTGTAGAACTGGTAAACTTATTTTATAAAATATTAGTAACATTTTATTTACTTTATTAAATTAATAGAAGTGGCAGCATAATGCAGCCTTAGCAAGTCATTTTTTAAAATAATTGTTTATTACTACCCTATTTGTAAATTTTTATGTAGGGTGTCCAGTAACTCCACAGACTAACTTCAAAGGCTGATTCTACAATGAAAAATAGGGAAAAAAGCTTCATATGAATATATTATGTCCTAAATGTGTTTCTTTTTGAACAACGGGATGGTGAAAATTTAAAAACATTTTTTATAACTTTTATACCAATTTAGATATTAAAAAAAATTGGAGACGCCGTCTATGAATAAGAAAACATTTTTTACATGCAAAAAATACCACCTGTCGTCCAAGAAGGATTTAAGGTAAGTATTTTTCAATAAAACAAATTACGCCACTGCACTTTTTTAAAATAAAAATACAATATTTAAATTCTCCGTTAGTTTGCAATAAATTTGCCTTTTTTATTTGATGTACGGTTTTAGCGTAAATAAATAAAACAGTTTCTCGGCATGGTCATTTCGTATCGCTAATATTAAATTCTACAGTAACAAATCACCTTTGTTATTAATTGTTTATTTAGATAGGAATGTGACCATGCCGAAATAATGTTTTCTAGTTATTGAGGCGGTTACCGTACGTCAAATTAAAAAGTGAAGAGATCAAATTTGTTCCAAACTAAAGGAGAATTTAAAAAAATATTTTTATTTTAGAAAAATGCAGTGGCATACCTTTTTTATTAAAAAATATTTACCTTAAATCCCTCATGGACGACACTGGTAAAATAATTTTATTTTGTGTACCACAAAATGTCTTCTAATGCATAGGAGGCGTCCCCTAAATTTTGTAAAAATATCTGAATTGCTATAAAAGTTATTAAAACAAAAAAACATTTTTTTTACCTCATAGTTCAAAAACTAAGAGTTTTAGGAAATATTATTATGTTTATATGATTTTTTTCTCAGGTTTCATTGCAGAATCACGCCTTAAAGTTTGTCGGTTGAGTTACTGGACACCCTGTATATGTAAACGATTTGTTGTAAATAAAAATATTACTGACAAATATTTTATGATTTACTAAAAATAGTATTTACCAAATATTTTAAAGGCCCAGGCAGCCTTTACTTTATCAGGACACTTTTCAGACATCACAGAACATAGATCTAAAATGTCTTCGAAGGACATTTTTCCGTCTTCTTGTGATGAAAACACTTTAAAAATGCGATCCCGAAATGGATTATACTACAAAAAAAAAAAACAAATAAAAATATTGCATAACATTTCACTGATTTCATTATTAACTATACTTGGGACACTTTAAATTGAGAAAAATACCTTGTACCTAATACATTTCTGGTTAAGGTATTTTTCTCAATTAAAGTGAACAAAGTATAGATTGAACTTGTCGAATTTCCGCAGGTGTTGTAGCATCAACGCGTTCACTATCCTGTGGGGGAAATTTTATTGGCAAAAGAGAAAATTATTATTAAGATAATAGAAAATAAAACAATATGAAAAAATTATATTGAGAGGTCCTAATAACCAGAACATTATTAATTAGGTTAGATCGTGTGAACTGGCAGTAAATTCCAGTAACTCTTTCCAGTGGTCTGCTGTGGTCTTCCATTTTGTTTGTGAATAAGGCGCCGTAGGATAAAATAGGCGCCACACAGGAAAGAGAACTTTTTTGGTCTTCAATTTTATTTGTGCATAAGGCTCTGTGGGATAAAATAGGCGCCACACTGGGAAGGACTTTTTTCTGCTGTTTAATTGATTTTTGTCCATTTGTTTCTGAAGCGTAGGGCGCCGTGGGATTAAATAGGCGCCCCAACAAGTCCAGCTTAGGGCCCCCAAAGAGTTAATCGGGTCCTGGCTATCTCGCGAACTTGCTGAAAAATTTGACTTAGCATTTAAAAATATAGGTCGTTACTAACCCTTAGTTGTGTAAAAATGTCCTCGATGGCCTCGCATGGAAATCTAGAATCTACATCGTGTAGTATTCCCTGGGCATCCATTTGTCCAAAAATTTTAAATAAACTAAAAAACAAAAAATAAAGATCTTTAAAATATTTATTATTTAAATAGTAAAAAGTTAGCTCATATCCATAAAATAACATAATAGGTATATGTCACTCTAAAATGTTTAATGGGGTAAGAAATTCATTATTAAAAATGCTTTAGTAAGCTAGTTGAATTGAAAAATAAAATTAAGTTTTGTGTATCAAAATGTACAGAATTTAATTTGTTGATGTGTCGCCGTAGAAACTTTCTAATCGGGTTTTATTATTATCTTAATATTTAATGTCCCAAAAACAATTATTTGTTTGTATTATGGAGGGTAGAGGGGGAGTACCATCTTTTATGGCGGACAAGTTGAAAAAGTGTCCATAAAAACGAAGCAAATTAAGGTGACGCCACAGTAGCTAGTAAAAAGAGTATTAGTATTTCTTTCCTTTTTCATTTTGTATCTAACTTTTGTTTTTATTTGTATCTTACTTTAATATTTCATGCAGCTATTTTTAAAATCTTTTTACTTATTACAGTTGTTCCTTTTCGATGGACACTTTTTAATGCATTCAGATGGTACTCCTCCCCTCTACCCTCCATAGTTTCTAAGCAGGTAACTAAAAGATGACGATTAAAAACAAATACAAGCTTTCTAAGGCTTAAATTTAGCTTAGGTTTGTTTTTTATGGCCGTCTTTTACTTACCTATATATGTACATGGTGTCCCATTTTGGTTGTCCCTTATGGGAAACTTGGAAACCATAAGAGATATTAAAAATCCGATACCTCATCCTCGAGCTCTTTTTTGGAGAAAACATTTATGGTAAAACAGATCATCGCTATCGCGAAGCGTTTCAGAGATACAGGGTGATTCTCGATTTTTTCACTTTTTGAAAAGGTCCTGTAGCTTTGTTGTTATTACAGATACGAGAAAACTAATTGCACATTATACAGACACTTTTTTCCGTAGAATCCAGTGGCGTAGCCAAAAATTTTTTGAGCTGTCATTTTTGACATATGACCCAAACATGTTTTTTTTTATTAGGGACACCCTATAAATGATTAGGTAATTAAATTGCTTGTTTTTTTCTGATTAAAATAATATATCATAGTAGGTGATTTAATAAATTTTTACGTCAAATATTGGAAAAATTATGATTTTAAAGACGCATTGCGGCTTCTATCTGTTTTTTAAATTGTTTTATATTTTTCTTTAAAAACAAACAGAGCTCGAGGATGGGGTATCAGATTTTTAATATCTCTTATGGTTTCTAAGTTTCCCATAAGGGACAACCAAAATGGGACACCCTGTACAGTGTCGTATTACCTACTAGGCTGAAGCCTAGGGCGCCGTGTCATAAAATAATAGCCGCCACACAGGGAAAGACCCCTTTTTTGTCTTCAAGTACAAGGCAACTCGGTTTTTAAGACTTACTTGCCTCAGTTATGGGTACGGTAAAAAAGGGAAGGACCTTTTTTCTGTTGGGGCCCCCGACAACACCAGACTAGGGATTAGGGACTTCGATTAGAGATAATCCGGCCCTGTCTATATAGAAAAAAATAATTGTTGTTTGTGACATTAAATATTAACATATTTAATAATAAAACCCGATAAGTTTCTAGGGCAATACCTCAACAGAATAAATTAGTTTACTATTAAAATAGGATTACTCTTCCTTATCTGCATTATTAAATTATTGGGATTTTTTTTCACCCCATTGCAGTAATAAGATACAAAAGTTTTAGGTCGGTTGTTTTTTAACCATTTTAATACTGAAAAAGTATACGCAGGTGTTCCATTTAAAATTTTCAAAAATAAAGAATAAGTCAAAAATGCGCTACTTTAGAAAAGAAAAAACAAAAAGCACATCCGCATAAAAAGTTGCCGTAAAGTTGTCTTTACAGAATAAAAAATCTTTCTAACTAGAAAAATTATGAAGTATTCATGAAAACGCATAGAAATTAAGAAACACGCTGTAGCGAGTAAACGACGCAAGATAGCGAATTGCAGTTTTTACCAGTAAATTTAGATTAAAATTTGAGCCTCGCAAATTGGGGTCAGTTTTTGTGTAATATACAGAAACATGAGCGTCTTTCTTAACATAGGTCCTTATTGAAAATTAAATGGCAATTGTTTCTAGAGCTAATGGCTTCCGCAGTCATGGCCAACTCGGACAAAGAAATAATTTTGTACGATTTTTGACATAAAAATCAAAAATACCTATAAAGTGTTATACGCTCATTTTAAAGGAAAAAAAGTTCTTTAAAAATGTGCAAGAAAACAAAATGGCCGCCATAAGAAAAACAAAAGTTGATGATGGTATCTCAAAACCGAAACGTCGAAATTAAAATCTGAATACATAAATGCATTGCTCTTAAAAAGTTGCCCTTATAATGTTTTTACAGATTTGAAAAATTATTTGAAATTAAAAACTACAGTAGTTTTCTTAAATGCACATTTTCAGTTTTTTCAAAATAACTCAAAAACCAAACAAGATACGGCCGTCATTAAAACGGCATTAGATTA
Source organism: Listronotus bonariensis (assembly GCA_014170235.1). Classification (NCBI taxonomy): domain Eukaryota; kingdom Metazoa; phylum Arthropoda; class Insecta; order Coleoptera; family Curculionidae; genus Listronotus; species Listronotus bonariensis. Next base: position 17,053 of record JACEGR010005063.1, on the reverse strand, counting down.
ACCATTAAATGGCCCACAACTTTCCCAATTTAACCATATCTTTTCTATCTCTTATAGTTTCCAATATCCCAATACATTCTCTACCAATTTTGGACACACTGTAGGTGTAAACTGGCCCCTTAACATAATAAGTAATAACATTACTTAAGAAAACATTTATATAAAAATATATAAAGTATACAAGTAGATTCTACTTACTGTAAAATTTCAGATTTACTTAAATACGTTAAAATAGTATATTCCTCCAAGATATCTTCAGTTAAAGCTGAGAATTTGCTTTTTGATACTCCCATTTTCAAAAAACTTGTCGTCTTTATCGTGGAAGCAACTAAACAGATTCACTAATTAGCAAATGTGTCATTTAAATTGTGATTAAAGATAAGATTAATTATTGTCAATGTTTGTTTTATTGTTGTTTCTTTTAGTCACATTATTTAAATAAATTATCAAGAAATAAAAAAAGACTTTTGCTTTTATTCACTGCGTATTAGATAAATACACTTTAACAGTTATGTATGTTATTAAAAAACTAAAAAGTTATTTCGAAATGTATTAAACTGAAAATTTTACAATAACTATATAATTATATACGAAATATGCAATAAAACAAAAGACCTATTTAATCTAGGATAATACTGATAAGATATATCTACGATTATACGAAATTAATTATTGCAAAGAAAAGTACCGATTTTTAATATGGGAAATAATCTTTATATGTATCTTAAATCTGATACTAAACAAATGAAAAACAATGCCGCCAGTATTGGGTTAAATAAATAATTTTAAGCCACACTTACCTGCTCTTAGTTTACAAAAGTACTTTAAGCCATTGATAATTACATTTGGGTCAAGTATATTTTACGTAAACACCATCATTCCTAAATCAGTAGTTGTTGTAATCAAAATACCATAAAAATTGCACATTCGTATTTGAGTGTATAAGGTATATTATTATAGTGGTCTAAGCATATTACTTACATCACTATCGTTTCTTTTATATTTTTCGTCCGTTTCTAATAATATTATTTGTTTTCTAGGATAGCAATAAAAGTTTTCTTAATAAATAAATTTGTCGAAAGACCGACGGAAATTAACGAAGCAAAATATATTTTTAGACATTTTTTTTATTTCGGTTTTAAACATCTTTTGAATATAAGTATTTTACTTTGCCAAAATGTCAAGAATAAGGAATACTGTCTATACTTTGGCCACTATAAACTGATAATGAATACCTAGTAAGTAACTCCGGTTACTGTAGTTTTAAACCAATAAAAAACATTTTTTATTGCGGTAACTAGAGTTACTGACTTTTAAACCAATGAAATACATTTCTTGTTTAGGCGTTTTTCTCAATTTATAGTAAACAGAGTATAGTTTATTTTCAGGGGAGCCCACGATGCTAAATGGGGATTTACTCGAGCGTTATAGAGACCTACTGGGTTGCAAACAATGACCTTTTATCCTTACAGGTTGCAAAGCTTAGATGATAAGAAGACAAAAATGTTATATAATGTATACCTTTTCATTGGTGAAGGAAGCGGCTATAGACTTCTAAATATTTTAAAAAATACTATTATTATTCCTGCTTGTGGAAATCGTTCGGGTCGTATCGTATTATATATGTATTTTAAGGTATCCGTAAATTATTTTCTTTAAAATTAAAAATAGCCACGTTGCGAAAATACTAATCTGACGTTTTGTCATAGCTCTCGTGTTACAATTACGTCACTCTTAAATTGGATTTAAACATGTTTGAATTAATCTATGATCGGCCCTGCATATATACGGAGCTCATATTTGGTGGAGGTACTTAACCGTGTACAAGATATCCTTCGGTATAATAATCTGCCGCGCTGTAGTAAATCCCGAAATCCCCTCTTGGGCTCCCCTACCATAGCCGACCCGTGACCACTTTGTTGGGCGTCAATTATATTTTTCTCTAAACTTTTCTTACAAACATAATAAAATATAGCCTATAGCACTTCCCTTATATAGTGTATCCTTTGATTGTGAAAAGAATTTTTATGATCGGTTTAGTATTTCCAAAGATTAGCCCTTACGAACAAACACAGTTACAAACTTTACCTCTTTATAATACTAGTATAGATTTCCAGCAATAAATTTGGCCAACATCTGCAGATACAAGTTTTCGCGTCCGCACACTAGTTTTAAAGCTTGTAGAAACCTGCCGATATTTTCCATATTAAATGGAAAACAGGCGTCTTGCCGATTCCTTGGATGAAAACGCCCACGGATGTTGCCATGGCGTTTGCAAACAAGTCGGCCGACCGATGTGCAACATTTAAGGTACAGTCGACCAACAAATGTTTTCGCCGATTCTATCCAAGTCTGTACGTGGCTTAAGAAATATAAAATGATGAAAACTATATACCGGGTGCTTACAAAATTACTAGCAAGGCTGTTATTTTCTTGAGAAATGTTACACGATTTAAAAATTTTGGTCGGATGTTTAGTTAGATTGGATGCAGATTCTATTGTTTCGGTTTTTATGTGGCACATCCGGTTTAACCGGATATATTCTCTAAATAGTAGTTCTTGAGATAATAGTAGTAAAACGCGAAAAATAATGCATTATTTTCTTCGCTACTTTCAAGGTAGCCTAGCGTTTATAATAATTTCTTAAAAACTTAGATATAGGATATAATTAACAAAAAAAAAAATCAAGAAATAAGTGTTAAGTTTAAATTTAAAGCTTAATGTAGTGGTTTCTACTTGAATTATCGAAGTTCTTTACTGCTGAAAATCAATTTCTGTGGCACTTCCGGTAAAACTAGTAATTGTATTTTTATGGTGATAGAATGTAAGGCTCATTAAATAGGTGTGAAAAATAGCATTAGCTCTTTTCTATTATCTTTTTTTTTTAACAAATCGATAAAAATGGCGGTTAACATGGCATTTCCCAAGCAGCAAGCTGACGTCATTATGATGTCATTTTTAAGTCATTTTTGGTCATAGGACTTCATCAGACCAAAATTATGACGTCATTTTAACGTCATTTAATTGGCGTGTTTTTGACGTCTATTAGACGTCATACTAGCTCATAAAAATCTAATGACGTCATGTTTAGAAAACCCCACCAGAAAAATTTTGTGACGTTATATGATTCGTGTCAAAACCCAACTGAAATATCATATGACAGAAAAATAAGACTAATTATTTTACAAAATTGAAATAGGAAAAAACTCTACCGATAGATAGCGTAATGAACAATAAACTACTACGTTTATTCAACATCTTCGCTTTTTATCGCCTACACCGTACCAGACCAAAATAGTTCGAGACCGGTCTGCGGTTGATAATTTCAATTAGCTTTGAAAGATATACTTTCGGCTAGTGTTAAAATCTGCATCTCCAGGTTGGACAGTGTCCCGAGAGATGCGACCTTGCATTACTTGCTTGCAAGGAAATTGCAAGCAGTAAGGAGTTTTTCCTATTTCAAGTTTCAAATAAAATATCATATCATTTTAGCCTTTTAAAAAAAGTCTTTGCGTCAATGTTTCGTCATCTTAAAGACGTCATTAACGGGACGTCTTTTGTCTGTGACTTATGGAGGTCAATTTAACGTCATTTTGTCGTCATCTTATGACGTCTTTGCTGACCAAATGTGACCAGAAACGACCAAAAAGAGACGTCAATAAAACGCCACCTTGCTGCTTGGGTTTCGAACGCCATTTTCCGAAAAAGTAAATAATTTAAGTATTACATGTTGTACGTGGATTTTCTTGGACTTGCCTGTAAACCCAAACCTAAAATACAATCATCAGATATCAAAATGTGTCTATGATCTACGAGGTTTGGCCAAAAATTTAATTTTGGCTTAAGAGTAAAGTACCTGTATTTTTGCTAATATTGTAAATGATTATAAAGAAAGGTCGTTTAGAATTGAAAATTACTTTAAAATATGCAATTTTGTTTATATCCAATTTAAAAAAATATTTTTTAATGCAAAATAGAGAGAATTTAAGTTTGTGCATAGATACTAGACACTAGATAGGGATATCCCTATCTAATTAAAGAATAAATAACAAAGGTTATTTTTTACTGTCGAATTCGATAATAGCAGTACGAAATGACCTTGCCAAAAAATGGTTTTTATTCCGTTTATCAAACAAAAAAGTCAAGAAATCAATTTTTTTAAACTAAATGGGGGATTCAAAGAAAGTTTTTTATTTCAACAAAATGCAGGGGCGTCATTTTTTCCTAAAAAGTGTTTACCCCAAACCCGCATGGACGACACTGGTAAAAATTTATTTTTTTCTGATGGTCTGTCGAAAAATGTCTTCAGATGCATAGGAGAAATGTTCCAATTAAAAAAATATATTAATTGGTATAGAAGCTATTATAAAAAAATAATTAAAAAAAAATTAACACCCTGTAGTTTAAAAACTCAGACGTTTAGAACATATATTCATATGAAGTTTTTTACTTATTATTCATTGTAAAATCACCCTTAAAGTTTGTTGGTTAAGTTACTGGACACCCGGTATATAGCTATTAAATGGGGGATTCTGAGTCCCAGAAAAAAGGCCTCACTTTCTTTAACACATCTCTTTTACTAACTCCTCTCTTTCCTCCTTCTTGTTTAATAAGGAAGGGCTTTGAGCACCATACGCAATGACAACATTAGAAATAAACAAGTTTTCCATACAAATTTCACTTTTTACTCATGCTAAGGGGGAGGGGGTTCGAATCACCAAAACGCCCCCTTATATACACCCATGATAATGAATTAGGCTTTCAATAAGATTTTACACGGCGGCAGGTCAAAATTGTATTTTTTTTGGTATTTTGAGTGTGCCGTGTAATGGCCAGATCCTCATGTACTTAAATTGTTACGAAATTGCGGAGATCACGTAACTACAGTATCGAAATTTTATTGGGCTGCGATAGTGATCAGAAATATTTGTTAAATTAAGTAATTCGTTACAATAAGGTTGGTAATATAGAGGTTAAATTAGACTACAATTTGTTCTAGCAAGGTAATAAAACTTGTTTTTCACTACTAACCTGAGAAATTGCTATTATTTACTCCATTCCCCCAACAGAGTTAATGTTTTCTTTCCTAGGTAAATAATGATAATAAAAAAACACCTAGGTTAATAATGAGAACAATACTCATATCAAAATTTGACACATGCCAAATTTTAGGAAATTACTAATGCTAAAATTTGAAATTGGTAATATATCAATGTTAGCGGTAAAAAAATCTATATATATACCTAGGGTGACAAGTCAAATATTATTTACCTCGCACCTTATATTCCTCGGCTACGCGCCACGGGATATAAAAATGCCAAGGAATATGTTATATAGAGGTTGTTATATTAATTTATTGGGTTTTAAAATAAAATTTAGATTTGTTGTTTTCTTCAAATATCTCCCCGAGTTTTTAGCATGAGATTTTTAAATTGCGTCACAGTTATCAGTTATAGGTAGAAGCCATTTATTTTATATTTTTGATAAATTATTTTACAATTAAAGTATTATATGTTGTCGTCTGGCATCGCTGAAAAAGACGCTATTATAGTAAAATATTAACCCTATAAGTTGTTATTTTACCTGGGATGTAAATTGGTTTTACAAAGATCTAATTAAAAAAAATATGCTAGTAAGCATACATAACCTTTTTATTATTTGGTATTTTGTTTTCCTTAATGTGTAGTTCTAGTTCAATACACACCAAATAATAATAATTAAAACCTTCCATAATAATTTATAGGTATGGCCCAGGCTTAACTTTACTAGTTGCACCCATAATTTTTAGATCTGTTTGTCACCTATTTTATATTTTTTTAAATGTAAATTATAAATTTTAATATGTGACAAACCATTTTTTGATGGTGTAAGTTTTGCAACAATGAAAATTCTTAATAATTATTATAATTGTGAACAATATTTGATCATCCAAAAAGTAATAAGGTATTATGATAACAGGATTAATAAAGATTTTACTGACTGGGTGCGACTGTAATCAAAGATCTTTTGGTAAAAGCAAAAACTACAATTATTATGATTAATAGGTATATTTTCCACTTATTAGTGTGTAAATACGATTATTTGACTTTCTGCTGTACTAAATCCAACATCTTAAGAAATTTCTGATAAGTCTTGATAACAGTAATATATTTGCTAACCCTTAATGACTTTAAAATTGATTGTCGAATTAAAAGTAAACTTATTATTGCTATAACAATGTCCAGAATTAAAATAAAGGAATAATTTGACCCATGTGAAAAGTGTTAATTGTAAAAGTGTTTTAAATATAGGTAAGTACTGATAACCTGATTAATTGAAGGGGTAAGGAGCAAAAGAGACTAGGCAAAAATTTACCCCAAAATGGGTTAAGTGCAAATTTGGATAGTTAAAGATAAAAATTACTTGTCAGCAAGAAAGTCTAAATAATTTAACTACTCAATTTTTTGATAGAGACAATCATTTCAAAATCATGATTTCAGATTTTGTAGAAGGTGCCTTTAGTGTCAAATATTTTAGAATAACAAATTTGTTATTAAGACCCCTTTTCTTACCCCTTCATTTGTTGTTAAGCTTATAACAAATGAAATATATGTATACCCATCGGTATCGATATTTATAAAGGAAAGGTTTTTCAATTTTTTTACGTTTTGGGTTTACCATAGAAATCTCTCTGTGGTATATATGAATGTATGTTATTATTGTTTAAAAAAGGTCTTGACTGTGGTAGAGATTGCGTAAATTAAAACAAAAAAATGACAACAAAAGTTAGTGGATGTAAAATTGAAAAAAAAACAATATATATATATATATATATATATATATATATATATATATATATATATATATATATATATATATTATTACAAGCTATCTTATACTAAAAAAATGTGTTTACATTGACTGGCAAAAATTTTTATCAAAATAAACACAACAGAAAAGTGCATTTAAAAATTATTTTCCGCGTATTTTTTAAACTCATAAACTATATTTTATATGACATACATACCAGCTGTCATATTTTTGAAATCCAATATTTTTTACAACTTGCGAGCTTTGACTTTTACTATTATTATGGACTGATATTATTTTCCAAAAAGCTTTATAGTCTAAGATCCAACTATCTAATGGACCCCTTTTTCCGATGAAGTATATTTTTTGAAAATAAATGATATTAATAAATAAATTCCCGTGGATTGGCAAACCATACCCTGTCCTAATATAGTGTAATGAAAAAAAACTGACATGAATACAGTCACATTTTTTTAAAATTTATATACATGAAAAGTTTATAGTATGTAGATAATGCCACACTAACACAACAGGGTTGGCTATACCTTTTCTTGGGCCTAATACCTGCCACCCAGGCATAAACAGCTAACATAAGGGTATGTATTTACTGTCATTTATTAAAAAAAATCAAACACGTAAATATAGGGGAAAATGGCCTAAAATGGCATATTTTATAAATTTTTGCCTATATTTCAAAAAATAATAGTGCGATTTATTATAACAAATCGTAAAGTGCTTTTAAAACTTATTCTTAGCCATTACTTAAGTCAAGGTTCACCTGATCCAGCATAGAAAAAAGATAACGACTATTTTTCATAATGTTTCAGATATATGTCATTTTAGGCATGGTGTTAGATAAAATGACACAATAGCTTAGGGCTTTAATGGCATATACCTTCAACAGACGATTTTAAGGATTCTATAAAGTAAAAACATATACATTAAATAAATGTAAAACTTGTATTAAAAACATTTAACGTTAAGGTATGTAAATAAATTTGAGTCTTTTTTAATGTAACAACAAAGTTCAGAGAAAATATCTTTGTTCTAGGGAAGACTAAGAGCACTCAGCATGGGCCCACTTTAAACAACCTTGGCTTATAGATTTCGTTTTATATTTATCGAACCATAAAGAAAAAAGTTTTTGACCTTAACAAATACGTTAAAGTAGTATGCCATTTTACACTTAACACATGTATGTCATTTTACCCAAAAACGACAATTTAGCAAACATGTTTAAATTTTTAAAGTATAAATATATCTATTGCAATCATATTTATAAATAAACATAGCCAAATGATTGTGTTTCAATAAAAAAATAAAAAATTGTGTAACAAAACTATCCAACTTTGCAAAAATGCACAAATTCCACACTGATTAGAATTCTTTTGCGGTTACTTGAACTTAAAATGTTGAGCAAAAAAAAATCAGGATATGCACCTGTACGGCAATTTTGATACTAACTGCAATGATCATATTACACGCTCCAACACGTTTAAAAAGTCGCTGCTAAAGCGGGAAATTCAAAAATTATGAAGTGTGTCATTTTACCTGAGTATGCCATTTTAGGCCAGTTTCCCCTACATTTGTTTATTACGACTCCAGTGGTATAGGGTTGACTTTTTAAATCCTGGCCTTAGTTAGGGTTGGTATAATTTAAAGTTTCAAGGCTCAATAAGGGGTTTGGGAAATATATTTTTAAAGAAAAAAATGGTACGCCACTGCATTTTCTAAAAATATTTTTTTCCAAATCCTTGTTTAGTTCAGAACAAAATTATTCTCTTGGCTTATTCATGTTTTATATACGGTTATCAAGTAAATAAATAGAAACCATTTCTCGGCACATATGGGCGAAGCCAGGATTTTGTTTAGGAGGGGAACAGGCACAGGAAAACTGATAATATATCGGGTGTTTCTTAAAAGTGGTTTCACCATTATATTTTTTTACCCTTTAAGATGGAAAAGTAAAAGTTGGAATATCAACGTTAGACACACATGTACATTGGTTGATATATTCACTTATTTTTTATCACTTACAGTTTACCCCAAAATGACAGCAATTTTTCAATTTTAATTGGCAAAATCAATTTAAATTTTATCCAGTGTCGCCTCGCGCAGTGACACCCGAACAAACATTTCTAACAAAAAAATGTACGCCACTGGCTTTTGTTTAACTTTTATATTTTCCCTTATACACATTGAAAATAAAGTTCCTTTGCTTCTCTAATATATATCCTGCCTAGTTGAGGAAAAAAACTGCTAGATTGCGTATCCCTGAACGACACACCTAATATAAGGAAAATTGATTTTCTTCTGAAAATTGTGTAGCAAAACCAACAAATGCTGAACTAAACAATAATAACATGTTAACTAACAAATTGTACTAAATAAAAAGTTTTCAAATTTTGCTCTATGCTCGGCTCTATGTTTTTGGGTGGTCTAGGGATATGCAATAAAGAGTATTTAATTTCTTTTGTTCAAAACTAAACAAGTCACGCGAAAAAATAAAAGAGAGCAAAAGAGCTTTATTTTTATTAGGCTAATTTAACTAAAATATAAAAATAAACGAAAGTCACTGGTATACATTTTTTTATTAGAAATATTCCTTTAGATGCAGATCAAGACGCCACTGAACTTAATAAATTTAATTAAGTAAGAGCTAAATTAGCTCTTTAATCCTAAAACAGTAAGTATTAAATTTTTGTTAAAATCGGTTAAGGGATATTAAAGATATTAATTAAAATATGATAAAAAAAGTTCACCTGTATCTTTAATACAAGGCATTCTTGAACCTATGGTCGTATGACCTTTTTTGTCATAAAATAAGGTCATAAATATGCTCTAAATGCCTCTAAATTTTTTCCGCAATTAGAACAAATTCTATATATTTTTAATGTATTTATCGTTGCAGTGTCCCTATTTACGTACAAACTTAACATTTAGAAAAAAAATGATTTGGTCTATAGCTAGGAGGGGGAGCTGGCCCTCTCTGCCGGTACCTAGCTACGCCCATGTCGCCGCTTGGTCAAATTCCTATCTAATTAAAGAATAAATAGGAATATAAACTGACCATGCCAAAAAATGGTTTCTATTTATTTACGCGAAAACCGTACATGAAACAAAAAAAAAAAGTTAAGAGATCAAATTTGTTCTAGACTACACGGGGATTTAGAAAAGGATTTTTATTTTCGACAAATGCAGTGGCGTACCATATTTTTCTTAAAAATATTTTGTTAAACCCCTTATGGTGCCTTAAAGCTTTAAATCGCGCCAACCCTAACTTAGAGCAATATTTTAAAAGCCAACCCTATACCACTGGATTCAAAATTTTAAAAACCCATGTTTACGTGTTCGATTTAAAAAAAAATGATTGTAAATAAATACCCTTATGTTAGCTGTTTATAACTGGTTTGCAGGTATTATGCCCAAGAACAAGGTAGCCAACCCTGTTGTGACATTATCTACATACTATAAACTTTTCATTTATATAAATTTAAAAAATATATATATGTATGACGGCATTCATGTCATTTTTTTGTTTAATTTCTAATTACACTATAAATCATGACAGTATATGGTTTACCAACCCCGGGAATTTATTTATTAATAATTTTTATTAAAAAAATATATCATCAGAAAAAGGATTAGGGGTCCATTTATATAACCGGACTTTGTACTATTATTTGACGAATGTTATTATGTACAGGGTGTCCCACTTTGGTCACAACAGCGGGGTATCTAGTAATTATTAAAGATAGAACCTTGCGGTTTCCGCGAACCTGAGCTACTTTTTGTGAAACGAAAGATGCAATAAGCAAAGCCGTCTTAGCGCTCTTAGTTTCTTAACTACAGGGAGACTTTAAAATTTTTGCATTTTTAGGTACCCCTTGTAACTCAGCTGGCTGATAACGTATCAAAAATGTAAAAACTGATTCTTATATAATTATTTTGGTAGATCGTCAATTTTTATTTCAAAATGTCATTAATTTTAAAATATTGACCAATGTTGGGTTTTTTAAAATGTATATTTGTCAAAAATTTAATTTGCCTCTGTTCTGGCTTTTTAAAAATGTATAACACTATAGATTTATTTTTATAATCAACGATAGAATTCCAAATTTTTATTTTTATATCCAAAATTTTGCAGTAGGCCATGCAAAACAAATCAGTTACTAGTTTTTTTATTGACTTGATTACTGTAGTTCTTTCAAAATTGAATTTGGCTTTTAAACTTAATAATGTGTTTTTTTTTATTATATACAACTAGGTAGGACTCTTTTAACCAACATTTTTAATTAGTTTAAAATTTTTGTTAAATAATTTTCTTAATTTATTGTAAGGCAATACAATTTTTGTTTTATGTTATTGTAAATCAAGAATAAACAAAATTTATTATGCTATCAATAGGAATCAAAAAAAAAAAAAAATTATTAAAAACTTTTACAAACTAATAATGTTGCTCGTGTAAGTGTTCCATACCTAGATTTATATAAAAAAAGAAAAAATATAATTAAATGAAGTAGCAAAATCCAATTTTGAAATTTGTAACGTAGGCACCACTTCAATAATCAAATCAATAAACAAACGGTTAACCAGGGCCGTATTAACAAAAAAAATTAAAGAGCAAAAAAAAAATTTACCTCCGTTGCGCCTATTTTCACTTGCAACGCGCCTTACTTCACCACCTAAAATAAAATGTAATGACCAAAAAAAGTCATATTCCCAACTTTCTTAAAAACTCCGTGTAGTGTGTAGTGTAGTGCCTATTACTCCCTGTCTAACGCCTATTTTTTTCATGGCCCCCTAGGCCAACCTTAACATTGCCTAGTCAGCCTAATGGACTAAGTGAATTATGAATATTTGGAATTTTGCCGGTAAAAGCTTGTAAAAATGCAAATTTAATTTTGGATGAATATTCCATTAAAAAAAACCATCATTGATCAATATTTTCAAAACAGGAATAGTTAGAAAAAATTCTTACTATGCCACTGCATTCTACGTAAAAGCTAGTATAAGAATTCACGCTTAACACGCTTATATTAGCTTGGGTTGCAACTATCGTCATCTATCTCATCTATGTAACGGAATCTTATGAGCCTAATTTTTAACAACTCCCAGCGATTCAATTTCTTTTGAAACTTAAGCGCACGTATCAAGGACCGATGACAATGTGGACAATTTAAAAAGAGTATCCCCGTTATCCTGATTAGGACCGCCAGGACAAAGAACCTCCTTTACAGATCCCTCTAGTGTCTCAATACTGCTCTCGACAAAATGGCGAAGGAATTTTTTTTAGTGAATAAACTGAGCATTTTCACACATATACATACATACATGGCATATCGAACTGTAGGTAAAAAAATAACATGGTAGCTTGAAAACCAAACGCAAAGATGCGCAGTAACTCGATCTCAGGCTGCAGAAAATTAATTTTTCATTACAAAGAGTCTTGTCACCGAGAATAAAAAAGCGTGGGGTGCTTAATATATTAAATGTTATAATTATTCTATTTGGCAAAATATCTATGAGGGAAAAGTCATGAAAAAATAGCAAATGCACCCCACGCTTTTTACCTCTGGAAGTGACAAACCCCTTGTAATGAAAAAATTATTTCTCGAATTTTTAGTTCGGTTGCATATAAAAGTTACGTTTGTTTTAGTTTTTTTTAAATTACTATTTATTATCTTCTTAACATCGCCAACTGAGATACAAAGGGTACCTGAAAATGCAAAATTTTCAAAATCACCCTGTAGCTCAAAAACTAAAAATGGCTATGATAGCTTTATTTATGGCATCTTTCGTTTCACAAAAAGTTACTGAGGTTCGCGAAAAACCGCAAGGTTTTATCTTTAATAATAACTGAGATATCCAACTATACAACCAAAATTCGACACCCTGTACATACAAAATCTTGATATTGAATATTTTTGAAATGTAACTTTAATCTTTTAACAAGAAACAGGTCTAAGTATCAACGTGTATACCGTTTTTATGTGTTGAACACTAGCAGGTTGGGATAAGACAAAGAAGACCTGCACTGAAGGGTAAGTCTCATTTTGTTGTCTTTTTGACCATCTTCTTTTCCACGCACTGGCAAATTTTCCCAGAACGCTTTTGTTTAGGCAGCTAATGTGTCGAAACAAAAAGTTGGAATAAAGGTTTTTCTTTGCGTAAACCACTGTAAATAAGCTAATTTTAAAATCTAAATACAGATACTAAAAAATGTAGTTTAATAAAATAAAAAAAGGTATTTTAACAATGTGACGCAAATCTAATTAAAACATAAAAAATGTAGGGTTAAAAATAATTTAAGGGTTCTTTGTAAAACAAAACATATTATGGTAATAAATATAGACATAATGATACATACTTTAAAATCCCCACGGGCAATTTTTTGTCAAGAAAATGTTTTACTGAGGGCGTTCTTTGTATAATATCTAACTGCTCGTGTTCAACACAAAGAAACTCAATTGACAACATCGAGGCAGCACGACCTGTTTACTTTAGTAAATCAACAAAAACAGTTGTTGCTTTTTACGGAATACTCGTCTGTTGTTTTGCGTATAGGGAACGCAGCAATGCCACTACCACAATAATTTATAAAAATATTGACATTATGTTTTCTTTTCGCCGTAACTGCTTAATTATTGAAATATAATAATAAAACCCAAATTACCCGCCACTGCTTTCTGCGCAAGTTTAATGATTCCAGATTGTATTTATTTATTTTACCAATACTATTTTTTGCCCTTTTAACTTATGCCTATAAAAACACCTATCTTTTGCAAATACCTGAAAATTGGATATGGGTAGTAGGCTTGTCAGTATTCTTTCGCAGTTGTGGATCTCGTATTTTTCAACATGGCGCATTTTTTAAAAATCTAGTGTAATAATATTATTTTCGAAATATTTGTAAAAACTTAAAACAATTGTGAGCTAAATGGATCATATAAAACATTGGATGAATAACGTGACAGATGTGTTCCATAAAAATCCTGATATTGATATACCCAATGGTCCATGTAAGTAAAAGTTTACTACTGCTGCGTACTGCTATAGTTTATGCTCACTAACGTTTCTTATGGTATTACCCAAAAATGTTTTTTTCTTCGGTTTGTTGGTTTTATAAGTTGGTATTTTTGGCTACCTCTAAATAGTGGCGACGTCAGTTTTTGGTGTAGGGGTGGCCGAACATTTTTTGGGAAGGCCAAAAAATTTAGGAGACATACAATTTTGAATTGCAAAAAAAAATACCTCCCCTTTTCCTTTCTTCCTTGACGTTTATCCATACATTTTACATTTACTTCCTTCTGTACCTTTCACTTTCCAGAGACTTTTAGGGGTGGCCCAGGCCACCACTGACGTCGCTACTGCCCCTAAAAAATATTATTTTTGTTTGAAAACACCTACGAAGTAAGCGTGAGTTACTTATATTCAAAAAAATGTAAAACATTTTTGTTCAGATGTTATTTTCAAACAAATGGGCCTAATCCACCATACACGTCGTAAGCCACTTCAAAACGTTGAAAGCGGAATTTTGCCAATGCGTGGAAAGGAGACGCTCTATAGCCATCACAATGCGAAGCCCCGTGCGTGCGTCATCCTCCCAATCAGCCACTGTACGTCTATGCACGTCTTAATCAGCCACTGGACGTTATAAGTACGCTTATCATGGAGTAAGTCGATTAAGCGAGGTATCATGGAATAGCTGCAATTTATAACAGTCATGCGAAATTCCCATATATAATTTCTAGTTAAGTTTTCTCAATATGAATTGCTTTCAGCAAGCTTATGTGTCTCCCACCGCTGATGTTACACGAGGCGAGGCTTCGACCGAGCATTTAAAGCGTAAACTGGAAAAATGACAAGCCTGCCGCTCAGCTCTGCCGCAAAGCGGTACGACAATTTTAGCATGCCATGGTTTCCTTATCCGTAGGTATACAAGTCACTTTATGGTCTTATGTACGATAACTTTAGGATGTGAATGTTCATCTTATGTACGTACGTACTGTACCTATTATGTACGTATATTTTCTTTGACTATGTATGTATTATTTTTGGTAGCATTTTCTTTGATTATAGAAGTAAGCTGGACGTAAATTGAGCAAAAAAGTTGATTTTAAAATTGATTTTTTTGAAAATTTAAAAATCGAAAACGTACAGGGTTTTTATTTATATTTTACCACCTACTTTTAACCATAATCAAAAAAGGTAGAAAAAAAATGTCCTGTATAAAAGCTCTTCCCCGGTAGTAGGCTCTATACAGTGTATCTATATTTATGTCATATGGAAAACTTTTTTTATTATTGATTTTACGAAAAAAAGTTACTCTATATAAAAAGTTCTGCATGATCCAAAAACCAAAAGTGCAACCATCAGATAATAAATTGTATCAGTCATCTACAAGGATTGACCAAAAATGTAATTTTTGCCTAAAGAGTAAACTACCTGTATTTTTGCTAATATCAAAATTGTTATATAGAAAGATGTTTATAATTTAAAATTACCCCAAAAATATGCAATTTTGTTTATTTATATAATATAAAAAATATATTTTAATTTTTCTCTTCTGTGATAATGGTGAAAATTTAGGTTTGTACATTAGTGCACTACATTCCATAATTATAAATGTAATAGAACAGTTTCAATTTTTTAAATTTATTGTTACTACAACATACATGTACAATGCCACTTATGTACAAACTACATTTTCGATTTTCGCAGAAAAAGATCTTTTTATTTTGGAAATGAACAAAATTGTATGACTATATAGTAATTTTTAACTCTAAACATCTTTTCTTTATAACAGTTTAAGATATAATAAAAGGAAACATATAGGTACTTTCCTTCTAAGCAAACATTACATTTTTGGCCAGACCTCGTAGATGAACGACACAATTCGATATCTGATAATTGTATTGTAGGTTTTCGACTATGCAAAACCTTTATAAAGAATAACTTTTTTTTCGTAAAATTAATAATAAGAGTATTTTCCCATAGACGCCAACTTAATTACCTAGACACACTGTATATATAAGATGGTATATAAGTGGTTTCTTAAAGTACATATATAAGACGTATTAGATATACGTACATAAGATGTTCAATTTAGATCCCTGGACGTAATGACGTAAAATGTACGTCTTATGTAAGTTCTTTAAAGTACATACATAAGACGTACTTTAAAGTACATACATATACGTACTTACACATACAAAGACGCATTTTAGATCCCTGGACGTAACGACGTAAAATGGATGTGTACGTACTTTGTACGTACTGTGTTATTGGGGTATCCGGATCGTTTACATGCATAAATTCCTTGTCAAGTCTGTACCGTAGTATTTAACACACTGAAAGTTTTTTGAACGTATCGAGCTGGCACGATAACACAAAGGCTGTGTCAATTCTGGCAGGTGCAAACATTTTTAATATATTATTGTACTTATTAGACTATTAAATATGGTTTTGAGGTAACAAAGTAACATGAGATTGCAATATTTACATTACCCACATATAACAATGTAATTGTTATAATAAATAATTTTGACATTGTTTAGGTATTTTATTTTTTTTTATTTCTTAAATTGTCCGCTAAATACCACACGCGTTTAAAATTAACCATAAAACCTAAAAAAGTGTTTTTATTAACCATTCGTTTATTTTTTTCGTTGTTTAAAATTGCCCTTCTCCTTTGAGTCAGGCAATTTATACTTTTAACAACGAGAAAAGAAACTCGTGCAGTTTTTAAACACTTTTTCAGAGAAACTCTGTTGCCATTTGGCCAGTTCCATTTCTTTTTGATAGTAATTTAATTTCGTCTAAATGCGTAATAAAGAACTCAAGTATCTTTTATGATTTACGAAGAGAAAATGTCGATTTGTATACAGGGTTCGCAAAAACCTGAAAAACGATGATTTTCTCCGAGAGTAAACTACTCTGTATTTTTTCATTTTTAGCAAAAATGTCATTGGAAAAAATGTATTTAAAATCACGTTTGTAATCGATAGAAACAATAATACAAAACTTTTATTAAAATCCCAAGCCGCAAGCTGTCGTTATTATGACGTCATTTTTAAGTCATTTTTGGTAATTTTTGGTCATAGGACGTCATCAGACCAAAATTATGACGTCATTTTAATGACGTGTTTTGGACGTCGTTGAAGTGACGTCTTTTTGACGTCATTTTTTCGTCATACAAGCTCCGCAAAAATCTAATGACGTCAGGTTTAGAAAACCCGCCAGAGAAATTTTGTGACATTAT
>JACEGR010005062.1:0-78358 GCA_014170235.1 Listronotus bonariensis | reverse complement strand
TGGAAAATTATTTGCTACTAATTCTGCTCCTATAACATTAAAAAAAAATAAAACCTTTTCCTCTCCGACTTGCTCGCACACTTTTCTCCGGACGTGATAGTTATATCCAGAATTAGTGGCAAATACTTTACCACACTTGTCACATTTAATGTTTCTTTCTTCCTCTAAAATAAATACAAAATAGGCATTATTAAATAGTCAAAGAATAACTAAATCTTTACCTTTTTCTACACCTTGTTCACATACGCTTCTTCGCATATGATATTTGTAGCCTGTGCTGGTGGCAAATACTTTTCACATTTGTCACATTTAATTATTTTATCTTCCTCTAAAATAAAAACAAGATAGGCATAATAAAGTAAGCAAAAAACAATCCACTATTTACCTTTCACTACAACTTGTTCACATACGCTTCTTCTCATATGATATTTGTAGCCTGTGGTGGTAGCAAATATTTTTTCACATTTATCACATTGGATAATTCTGTCTTCCTCTAAAATAAATGCAAAATAAGCATAATAAAATAAGTCAAGAAAAAAACAACCCTATCCTTACCTTTTTCTACAACTTGTTCACATACGCTTCTTCTCATATGATATTTGTAGCCTGTGTTAGTGGCAAATATTTTTTTCACATTTGTCACATTTTAATGTCTTTGGCTCAGTTTCATCTGAAAGAAAAACAAATTTAAGCATATAATATTAGTCCAAAGGATAGAATTGTACTTTAAATAAAAAAAATGTTGTGAAAAGAGCTTAGCACAGGTGCGTTCACAAATGAACAATTTTAACAGTTATTCCTTAATAATAGTCAGTGGCAAGTTGGTGTAGTGGTTGGCGGACAAGTCTCTCACCGCATACTTGATGGGACTTTTAAATAGCTTACAGAAGCAATGGTAAAAACTGTGTATACATTACAACATCTATTATACTGTATAGTATTTCTGCTCAGTATTTTTTTTTTAAATTGTGATTTGAAAGAAACGTTAAGCCGGTATCTGTATCTGTGTAAAAAATGGTACGCAACACCTGATATGTGCATTTAGGACGCCTACGCTCGTAACAAAGCATAAAGCACTTTACAGAAGACGAAGTAATTGTCAAACGACAAAGAAAGCAGCCTATATATTTAGACGCCAAATAGGCAAACTTTATGGCATAAGAAAGTCGCTTTTATACTCTGATCTACGAGTCAAGATGCTACCTGCCTAGTGATTTTCATTTCTTTAGATATTCAAAGTAGAAATTGGCTGCTCAAGCATTGCATATAATGGCATGGATGGCTATGTAGACATTGATAAATGTTAAAAGCGGAAAAAGACTGGACTGGCAGCAGGTTTTGCTAGCTTACCTGAGGGTAAAGTGTAACATTGTATGAAATCGTTCAGGACATCTCAAAGGGTACTGAAAAATACGCATGAAAAGCAGAACTGTTTTGTTTTTGACCAAGGCTTCGCTGTGTGCCATTGAGCTGACGGATTCAAAGCCACGGAAGAGGTCACAAAAACATCATATCGTTACATATAAGCTCGTGGAGTTGTGACTAGCTAAAGGACGTAAGTTTTTCATTCTATGGCATTAATATTGTGGAAAAGAGCAACAAAAATCTCATGTTAAAAAAAAGAAGGAATAGAAACAAGGCCCAAGTTCTGACATGGCAGGCGCAATAATCAGCGGCTGTGGTTTCTTTCTCGCTTAGTGCTGTCACACAACGTGACTTATCTCTCACTTCACTCACGAGACCCATCGAGAAGTCACTTTGCTATTAGAAGCAATACCGCTTGCAGCTTGTTTTTTCAAACGGTTTTTAAAGTCACTGAAGAGTGGTTGTTAATTCCACGTCGGGAATGAAATACGTGTAAGTGTACGATTTTCTTTAACGGTTAAAAAATTTAACTTGCCGCAGAAACTATTAAAAAATCTCCATAAGAGACATTTAAGATTATGTTTATTTAAAAACCATGACCGAAGGAAAAGTGTTTACTACATGGAATAATCTCAGGCTACCTGGCTAGAGAGTATAAATGCCAGTTGTTTCTTCGAAAAACGTTTCTCAAAGTGTCAAAAGTCCAAAAAGCAGAGCATAAAAAAGGTTTTTAGAGAGGCAAAACTATTGTATAGGAGGTAGCAACGTTTTCAAAATAATTACGGCTCTACTCAAAGCCCAATATGCGATTTTTGATATGTTGGTCTTCTCTCTTCTGGGAGACCCTGTCTGGCTGGCGATGGTGGTTTAGATTTTGCAGCCTGTACGGAGTAATAATCCCGGAGTTTAACATTTTGAAGCCTAATTTCTTTCTTTGAATAGGTGGTTTTTGCCAGTACCACATTATTGCCCAATTACGGTCGTCTTACTCTGACGGTTTGACTGATAAAATAACCAAGGTCTACATCTTATCGTGACAGCTTCTAAATGTCAAGGTGATACAGTTAAACGTCAGATACGGCGGTCAACACCACGCTGCGTAATAATAGTCTGCAGAGAGGAGAACGGCGTATCAGAATACTAAAATGCCGTTTTCTTAATGGTGTTTTCTATTTTTAAATTTTAATTGGACAGATGAATTACCAATTTAGAAGTTTTCTTTACCACAATCTACTTACCTGCTGGGTTTAAGACTGAAGCTTTATGTTTCATATGTTATCTTAAAGACGACGTGTCTAAAAGCCAGTGTTGCAAATGGCTTGCGACAAGACGACGACCGAGAAGACAGTTTGGTAATCTGTGCACTCTCGAGCATCTCAGCTAATAAGCCATCGTATGATATCTTTCTGTTTGAAACCACATCTGAAATATTTCATTTTCATCTGCCCAGCTCTTGCCTTATGTCCATAACTTATCGTTATCATCTTTCTTCATTATCGTGTTGGCTGATGTCCTATTGCATCGCCCATGGCAGGATGAACGTTTCTTGCGTTTCACGCGACCAGCATTTTGATGTTAACAACATTTTGATCAACTGCGCAGTTTTATTATTTTCCATTGCTACCAAGGTATTTTTGCCGAGCTATTGACTCACGCACTAACTGTTTCTATGAGAAGGTGAAATATTACTAGTAAAAATATTAAAGGCCGAACCCCGGCAACAACTTCAGTAATTATGCATATTTACTAAATAACGAAAATATACGGGGTGTCCCATTCGACCGTATTTACAAAGGATATTGAAGCCCACAACAAGTAGCAGGGTGTCCCAATTCTATTTATACACGAAGTATGTCTCGACTGTACAAGATACCACAAGGACTTAGCGCTAAATGATCAAAAATTGCTTGTTTAAAACGAGTTTTGTATAAGACACGATACTGGGTAATATACAGGGTGTCTCAAAAGTAGAGTTTTATTGTCAAATAGGTTTTTTTGACGGAACACGTTACATATTTGAACAAATTATGTACTATTTATTTTATTCAACATTAAAAATGTATATTTTACACACTACACTATCAATTGTGCTGGGTTTTCCAGGCATCGGCACATGTTGATATACTTATAAATCATTAAGAAATAAATTAAAAAAATATTATATTGCTTTTAATTATTTTTTAGATTAGTTCTGTCACTGCTGTCACAGCGACAAATATTATGATACCATGTCAATAGCTACCTTTCATTATAAGAACTACTAATAGGTTGGTCAGCTATTTAGTTTTATTTTAGATACATTTAAATATTTAGGCTAAAACTAGCTGCAATTGACATGCTGTTTTAAGTGCAAGTAAGTATGTATCTAAAATTGGCTAAATTGCTGACATATATTAGAAGTTCTGGCAATGAGTTATTAATACCTGTTAACATATTATTTGGCACTCTAACAGTGACAGAATTATTAACAATAATTAGAACCCAAACATTATTTTCTTTCTTAACTTTTACCTGTTAACAAATATATCAACACGCTGTTGATATCTATAGCTCCAACAATAAATATAGTATAGCGTGTTATACATTTCGTTTCAAAATGATCAGTAGCTCAAGATAACATTTCCTATGTTTATGAAAAATTAACCTGCCATAGTGGTACAAACGCATATAAAATTAAAAATTAAACTGCTCAATATTGGAAGGGAAAATAAAGATACCTTAATTTAAATGTATAACATAGATATATTTATACAAATTATATTTACAAAAATTTTAAAATATAGATAATATTTCTAATCCTGCCCAGATCATTGGACATATGTTTATTTCAACTTTTCTTTAAAAAAAATCACTTTTATGCCTCAAACCCCTTGAGTCGGTAACCTTCTATCGCCTATTTGATGTTGATCTATATAGAGATATTATTGTTTAATTTTTCTTTTAGTAATATGCATTGCCATTGTCTGGGTTTACTCAAATGTTAAACTGCCTTTCTTGAATAGAACGGACAAAATTACAACTGACTTTTACAAAAATTGCAGTGAAAAACAATTGTAAATTTATATTACTTCTATGTATTACACTAAACATGTAATACTGTTATTAAATTGTAATTATTGTCACATGTTTGGGGTAATATATAAGTTATGTAAATTTCCAAATATTTTTCAGACAATTTTTGTAAAAGTTTGTTTTAATTTTGTAACGGCAGACTGTAGCCAAAAATAACCTACCTTTGACGTTGTAGATTCACAAGATATTTTTTAGTGTAGGTGGTAATATTTTAATGGATTCTTTCACAGTATATTGGAAGAAACCCTTTTTACCTTGTACTTTTTCATTTTCCTTTTCTATCTTTGGACAATCCACGAGGGCTAAAAGTCTAAATACTAACGTATGGTGGGTGTCTTAAGCAACGTAAGAGGAAGTTTGTTAACACGGGACTTAAAAAATTAAAGATTTGGGGGAAGGAAAGAACCTCCGCTGGCAGTAGGTTCCACAGTCTAGAAACTCTAGGGATAAAAGAACGAACACAGTGGGAAGTTCAGGGCCTGTCCAGTTAGACTGTATAAGTATGCCTTCTTATATGAAAAGTATCAAAATTGTGGATTTAACGGCCTGCAGAGGTGTGACTTTTTTGAAAATCATTAAATCAAACCCAAACTAACAACAAAACGATATTATTTAGATGTTGCCCCTGTGGACTATACCAATATTAAAAAAATATATATGTTTGTCCTTAACCCTAGGAAATTGGTTAACAAATGTCGTTTTATTATAAAAAAAAATGTGACAAAGACCAAAAAAAAAAAACACATTTTTATAATAGGTATTTTGCTTTTAATAAACATCGTAAATATACATTCACAGAAAGGCATATTACAGTGAAGTATTCAGGATGGAAAAGGGGTAAATATAGGAATTTAATAAATTTTTAATTTAACAGCAATCCTATTTACAGTTTTAAACATTGTTAAATTTCATACACTGAAAAAATCGCATGTAAATGTACAACCTTGGACGTTGGATATTTTAGCCACAGTCTAAAGTAATAAAATTACAACTGACTTTACGAAAGTTGTGTATAAATTTACATAGTTTACATATAATATTACACCCAAAATGTAATATCTATAAAAAGTTTAAAACAATTTTACATGTTTAGTGTAATATTACATAAAAGCACAGTCCGTGCAATTATTGCGCTAAAAATATATGTCCAAACAAACTGATAATTATGTATTAAAACCCCCTCAGTACATAAGTCAGTTGCGGATACACCCACTAAAATATAGTACATTTTATTTGCAATAATTATTAATACAGATTTACTCTATAGTAAATACATAAAATAGCTACGTAAATTAAATAATGACTTCAATTTAAAGGGATGATTCCTTGTAATTTTTCAAGTAAAAATTTTTATATAAACATATGTTCGCTGACACCTTCGTTTTCGAGATACAAGACGTTAAACATTTTTAAAAAGTCGGTATTTTTATATATCTTAAAAACGCTTTTGATGAAATTTAGTACACTCATTTAAGGTAATAAGGCGCCTGTAAAGCTCTACTTAGATTAAGATTGTTGGGTCCAGTGGCGTCTCAGTAGGCACCACAGCCAATACTATTGGAAAAAAAAGTACGCCACTGACTTTTAACAAAATGTTTATATTTTCTTCCTATTCAGCAATTAAAAATGCAACTTCTGAGTCTCCTAAATTTTATTCGTATCTAGCTTCATGTTCGAGAAAAAAAATCCAATCTAACTTCTTCTAAAAAGTACCCATAGGCAACATGGTTAACAAACCAAAAGAAAAAATTAACAACTTTTTGCCATAAAATAAATGAGCAGTGGTGTATTATCGAAAATAGTAATTTTTCTTATTTACTAAAGTCAAAATTGCTTATATTTTAAATTTGGATTTTATTTAGAGCTGTTTATGGATACCTACCCTAGTATTACTAAAAGTGGCTGCAATTTTTAACACGCTTTTATTAGCTTGGGTTGTAACTATCTATCTATCTATCTATCTATGTAACGGAATCTTTGAGCCTAATTTTTACCAACTTCCAGCGATTCAATTTCTTTGAAACTTTGCACACGTATCAAGGACCGATGACAATGCAATAATTTAAAAACAGTATCCCGTTATCCTGATTAGGACCGCCAGGATAAATAAATTCCTTTACAGATCCTCTGTGTCTCTTGACAAAATGGCGAAAGCATTTTTAAGTGAATAAACTGGAGCATTTATTTTTAAAAAACTAATTGATATATCGAACTAAAAAATGAAAAATAAATAATAGTTTAAAAAAACTAAAAAAACACGCTTTTATATGCAACCGAACTAAAAATTAAAAAATAATTTTTCATTACAAAGAGTTTGTCACTTCAGAATAAAAGCGTGGGGTGCTTAATATATTAAATGTTATAATTATTCTATTTGCAAATATCTTTGAGGGAAAAGTTATGAAAAAATAGTAAAATGCACCCCACGCTTTTTACTCTGAAGTGACAAACTCTTTGTAATGAAAAATTATTTTCTAATTTTTAGTTCGGTTGCATATAAAAGCGTGTTTTTTAGTTTTTAAACTATTATTTATTTTTCTGAAAACAAAGCGAGATACGAAGAAAATACAAGAAACTTAAAAGTTGCACTTTTAATTGGTTATTTGGAAATATTGGAACTTTATGAAAAGTCAGTGGCGTCCTTTTTTTCTCAATAATATTGACTGTGGTGCCCACTGAGACCCCAGTGGACCCAATATTCTTAATCTAGGTAGAGCCCTTCAGGCGCCCCTTTACTCTAAATGAGTTTATTAAATTTCATATAATGTAACTTAATTGGGCTAAAAGTTCATTTTAAGATTGCCTGATTAAAGATGTTAAATTAGCCTTTGTTTTAAGGCAACATACCTTCTAACTAGCTCAATGTCAGTCGGGGCACGTGGGTCGTGGATTGAGTAACCTAAACATTCTTTTAACTCCTGTATCAGTACCAGAAATTATTAAGTTGATAATTTGTTAGCCCTCCTATTATAGTTTACCACAAAAAGGTACTTAAATATGGGCGCCTCCTAAAGTTATAAATAGTGGTGGTAATCTACAGAGGGATAGTTCCTATAGGTAAACTAAATCAAAACAATCAGATTCCAACACAAAATAAAAAAGACTACGTATAAATTATGCGTGTTCTTTATTTAAGAGGAATTTTCACTTGATTTAAAAAAAAGGTGTTAGTCAGTAAAAAAAAACATAAGAGACTTTAGCGCTTAACGTTTGCAAACATTATTACATCGCTTTAACAAATATAACCAATTCAAAATTAAAAATTTAAGTATCTAAATTATTGTTTACTAGTTTGATTTTGTTCAGGATGCAAAATGTTGTTTTAGACGTATCAATATAAAATGGTGTACTTTAAAAGGCTTTAAATATGGGTGTTCTCAACCCTTCTGAAATCCTCCGTAGGCTGAGTAGGGGCTCAAATGTGGCTTGTGCAGAGCCTCTTTAAAAAGGTCCACTAGATGATAGAGTAGGAACTTCACACTGGTTACAGGCTGGGGCCTACAACTCCGGATTCAGACAAGTGGCATTCGCTGGTCGTAGATCATAAAGGGGTCAGCTTGTGCGGTAGGTTAATGGCTTGCCTCACTTCAAGCAGGCAACTTAAATCTGGCTTCCTTTCCAAGTGTTACAAAAGAAGCGAAAGGGATAGATAGAAAATAGAAGATTGAACCGGCTTATCTAAAACAGTACCAAATTATTAAAACCAATTCAAAGACAACGTGTTTTTGAGGTTAGGTTTCGACATTCCAAGAAAAGGGTGAATTATGCAAAAATACTAACGCAAAATATAAGTATGGAAAAAGACATACCTTTCAGGCTAAAGATGGACAAGAATTCATGATTTTTAACAGAGATAATTCAAAATTAATATCAAATCACAAAATTGCCTTCTAATCGTGGCTCCGGTCTGAAAAAAGTGTCATTTGAAGTCTCTAAATGTCCGACATAAATTTGACACTTTGTCGAACCACTTCGGCGGGTAAACTCTGAAATGTCCTCGAAACCTGACGGTTACCACAGGCCAAAGATTTAAAGAGACATGTGAAATGTCACCGCTTCCATCAAAACCATGGACTCGAGAAAGGTTCATATACCACAAAAAAATTAACCGGTCACAAAAATCTCATCTGTAAAGGTTAACACTAACAGCTAGCGAAGCCTCTAGTAGATATATGCTCGAAGAAAAAAATCAGGTTACTTTTACAGAGTACACCGTTACTCTAATGAAACGCTTGTCATGCTCACGGGAGGTTCTAGGCCACAGGAACCTTTTAGCTTGGTTTGCGATTTTAAGTCACTGCGCAATAGACGGCGCTAGGGGTACTAAATAAAATATAATAATATGCTAGGAAAGTCGTTGAAATTAAATTCGCAAACTGCACTGTTACAAGATATTTAAAAAATACCGACTTTTTTAAAACTTTAACGCCCTGTATCTCGATAACGAGGTGTCTTTGGACATATGTATATATAAACTATTTTATTTAAAAAATTCCAAGGAATCATCCCTTAAAATTAAAATTATCACTTAATTTACACCCTGTATATGGTGTACATAAAATATTACACAAAATCTTTAAAAAACCTAAATAAAGTTAAAAAACGAAAACAAATTACTTTTTTCTTTATTTATTTTTCGGAAGTTGATCCATGTGTTTATTAAACAGGTGGTATTGTAATTCTTGTTTATAGTAAAAACTCTTTCCGCAGTACTTGCATACTACACCTCTGGATTTTCCGCATTCAACTCTTTGATGTCTTCTTAGACTTCCCTTATGATGGTAAATTTTCTTACATGCGGGACATGGAAATCTTAATTGGGACAATGATGAGTCTAAAAAATTGCTTTGTTGTATTTAAACTTCGACTTAAAATTACATAAGATATCAAAAGGATTTATTTTTGGTGTGTGAATGGGAAGGAGTAGGGGTCAAGGTACAATAAGCCTTCAGGCTGCAGTGCACCACCTAGGGGGCGGTCGTCGGACCTGGGTGGGATGACCCCGAAAGGGTGAAAAAAAAGGATTTATATTATTTTGTATTTATTTTAGTAACAACGAAACTAATTTAGGTTTACACAAAAAAAAAAAAACATTTTGTAAATTTACGATTTTGAAAGTGGGTTACTTCTAGCGACAATGGCACGTGACAAAATTACCACTGAATTTTACATAAATTATGTGAAAAATATTAAACTTTACAAAACTTGTATGTAATTTAACACTAACCATGTAAAATTTATAAAAATAAAAAAACAATATTATATGTTCAGTGTAATATTACATACAACTTATGTCATTTTTCAAACAATTCTTGTAAAAGTCAGTTGTAGTTTTGTAACGTCTGACTGCATCTAAAAATGTCCAACGTTTAACGTTCTCAAAAAATGTTTTTGTGTATGTTTTACTTCCCAAAATTGTATTAATGGTCGTGATACTGAATATCTGAATTAGAGGCAACTTTAACCATTTTGTTTACCGGATTTTGTTATTTTTATTAAAAACAATATGTAAACCAATGTATTGCAAGTGAGTTTTTTTATCTTTGGGCAAACCACGAAGGCTAAAAGCCTTAATACTAACGTACCGTAGGAGTCTTAAGTCTTAAGCAAGGTAAGAGGGACTGTCAACAAACGGGACTTAAATACTTGAAGATTTGGGGGAAGGAAATACATCCGCGCGCAGCAGGTTCCACAATCTAGAAACTGGGAAGCTCGGGGCCGGTCCAGTTGGACCGTATAGGGATGCATACGCGCGGAACCACGAGTTTCTCTGTTGGGAACCGTGAGTGGAGGAACTATACAGGACAATCGTTCAGAGCAGAAGCCATGGAAGTACCTATAAAAAAGCGATAAATCCCCCACAGCCCCACGATGGGCAAGAGAGGGAAGCCTTTCTGTAAGTGAAGGATCATTAATGACACGAATAGCTCTTCTTTAAATAGAATCAAGAATGCTTAGTGTTGTGGGGGCGCCATGCCCCAGATATGAGAACAATGATCCAAGGGAGGTCGGATTTGGGACACATATAAAGTATATAAATTAGAAGGGGAGAAATACTTTTTGACTCGAAAGAGAAATCAAGCTTTTTGAAGCTGCCGTAGCTACAGATACAATGTGTTTATGCGAGTTAAGGCTACTTTCAAATGTGACACCTCAAGATTGAAGGTGTCTGCTCTGTAAAACGTGGCCGCTCATAAGTAGAGGATGAGTATTTGATGACTCTTTTCGCGACAAGGAACATGATTGTGTTTTGGATGCATTAAAATGGACAAGATTTTTGGCGCCCCAATCCAATATTAAATTAAGATCCTGCGAAAGAGATATCTGCATCGCTCTGCGTTTGTTTTCCAAATCAGGTTTAGTGATGGGTTAAGGAACCTGAAAACTGGAGTGAAGAGTACTATCGTCGGCAAAACTATGAATGGAATTAGTTGTGGACGAGAGAAGGTCGTTGATGTGAAGAAGAAACAAAGTTGGTGCCAGAACTGAGCCCTGAGGTACTCCAGCATTTACTTGAAGACAGCTTGAAGAATGGCCGTCCACAATAACTGATATACGTCGATCAGATAGATAACTAGAGAGCCAAGTACAGAGTTTAGTTGAAAGACAATAGGAGGGAAGTTTATTAAGAAGTGCGGCATGCCAGTTGCCTAAAAATTGATGGTTAAGGCCATGATTATTATTGTTTATCAATACTTATATGTTTTTTTAATTTTATACATACATTCGTGAAACTTTTGAAATGTAAAATTTGAAAAAGAATTTAAATTTTTAAGTAGACCCTATAAGATTATAATCAGATTATATATATTAGTATATTATATGTAAACAAAAATTGATATTATACAGAGTGTCCCAAAAATGTTCAAAATTTCTTAAAAAATGTGGATAGGTTTGACCATACTTTTTAGACAACTCATGCAGAACATTTGTTTTTTTGGAATCTAAAGAATAAACACATATAATTATTTAAAAAACAATAATAGTTTTAAAGGTTAAGACTCTGTTGGCACCATGTTTCCTTACACACATATTTGATTCGATAAGTTGTTACCATAACTTTGTAATAGTCATGTGTATACTTTTTTCTAGAAAATATACATACGCTATGAAATGAAACACAATGTAGTAAAAAAATATATAAAAACTTTATTAAAAAACATATAACAACCACCACAACAAAAAAATAAATATAAAAAAATATCCTAACAATAAATTAGGTTAATAAAGCTTTACGTTACTGTAGTTACCATGTAAAACAATTTTCCTAAATTAACATAATAATATAAAAATATAAAGTAAACTTCATTATAAATCATAAAAAAATGTTATAATTTAGAATTTTCTATTGTTAATAAAAAAACATAACCAGGAAAAAGATAAATTTAAATATACACTGAGAAAAATGTTGTGTATATTTACAACATTACAAGTGGTTATTTTTAGCCACGGCAAGACGTGACAAAATTATAACTAGTTTTTACAAAAGTTGTGTAAAAAATATTATATGTAAATTTACACAACTTATGTGCGCTATTACACTGAACATGCTATAAAGTTTTTAGTTTTTAAAAATAATAAATTCTCTGTGCATTATCACGTATGTATTATGTAAAATTACAAATATTTTTTACACATTACTCTGTAAAATTCAGTAGTAATTTAGCCACGTTCAACTATGGCTTAAAATAACACACATCCAACGTTGTATTCTTACAAATTATTTCTTAAGTGTATCTAATGGTTTATATTGGACAAATAGAGGCAAAAATAAAATTTAAAAGTCAGCAATATACTGAGATTTTCACAAATCCACAGAAGTAAAAGGGTAATTTTTCGGAAATATCTCAAAAACTATGCAGTTAAGCGTAATCATTGTTTTATACAAAAATACTCTACAATAAATTACCAACAGAAGTGTAACCCTGTATAAATCCTAAATCGTTTGCTTAAGCGTGAATATGTACAGGGTGGCGCCTTTTTGTTTTTTTGTTTGCAAGGTATAGCGAAAACTAAAAGAGATAGAACAAATCTGAATGCACAATCTCCATTTCGATTTTTGAAACAAATTCAGTGGTAAAAGTAAATCATGGCTAACTTGATTCGTTTTGGAGATAAAGTTTTTTTTCAAATTTTGTCAATTTGGACAGGCACTTATAACTTACTTAATGTTGGAGATAAAAAAATATGTAAATATAAAAGTTCTGGGGATTTTTACGTAGAATTCAGTGGCGTACCTATATTTTTTCTATTGTCTTTAACTTTAAAGCTATAACACAAAGTTGCTTTTTTAATGTATATTTTGTTATCAGTTAAAAGGTTTACTCAAAGGCTGTAAAAATACTACATTTAATACATATATTTTTTAATAGTTTCGGAAATATGGCCGTCATCAGGATTTTTTGAAAGAAACACCCTGTATATTATATTACCGTGGCCCAAATATTTCAAATAAGTGTAACAAAACACCACATTATATATATTTGTCTCCTATAGTTTTGGAAATATAACCATATAAATCTAAAAAATAGAAGAATATACGCACTTAGATTTGAAAGTTCATATTTTCGAAACTGTTGGAGAAAATCATTAATTATTTGATAAATCCCTAAATGTCTTTGCAATGTCTTTTTATTGGTTACCATATATACAGGGTGTTTTATTTAAACAAAAACTTCTGACGATGGCTATATTTTCAAAACTATTACAAATTAAATATATCAAATGTGGGATTTTGTTAACAGATTTTAAAACGATCTTTTTATTGGGGATAATATAAAAATATACAGGGTGTTTAGCTTTGTGTTATAACTTTCAAATATAAGTTAATAAAAAAATATAGGTACACCACTATATTTTACGTAAAAAAGCCTAAAACTTTACTATTAACATATTTTTTTATGTCTTATATTAAGCGAGTTACAAGTGCCTGGCCAAACTGAAAAAAATTGAAAAACACTCTGTATCTCCAAAACGAATCAAATTAGCCATAATTTATTAAACTGCATAGATTTTAGGATATTTTCAAAAAGCTACCTTTATTGCTTCCAACCCCTAATACCCTAACCAAACGCACAAAGTAGTGTAACTTTTTGGTAAGTACTAAGGGAGGTGTATGAAACAATTTGGTGAAAAAATTATTTTTTCATTTTGGATGATGAGAGTTAGGTCTAATTGCACCGTAGTATAGTCACTTGAATAGAGTTCCTTATAAAATCCCTTTTAGCGATATATTTTAAAATCTTTTGCATTTATTTTTTCCAATCCAATAGATAATTTGGGACATTTAGGCAAATGTTCGGTCACGTGATGCTTGTGAATGTACCTTTTTAAACAGTACGGACAAAAAAATTGCTTATCTTTCTGACATTCGAACCGCAGATGGCGTTTAAGACTGGAAAGGCATTGGTATCCCTTGCCGCAGTTTTGACATCCGAATTTTTTAGCTAAAAATAAAATCTGTTAGCAAATATCTTATTTAAAGTAAAATTTAATAAACAGAAAAAAGTTATGGGTAGTTTGTGAACTTGTAACAACTTCTTTACTGCCTGCAGTTCAAATTTGAATGTTTTATAGATATACTTACCTACTTTTTCCTTAAATAAAAATTTTGCTTTTATTTATATTTTTGTTACACATTGTAGTCGGGTAGAAAAAAAAGATTACCCCTTTAAAAGTATATTTATTTATACAAATTAATGCAAAGCCATAAACATTCAACAATTTTTCCAATATTTGAGATTTCTAATGTAAATAGCCCATTGTATAAAAAAACTAACATTATACCAGTCTTAAGCCTATAAATTTGTATAATAATAATTTAATAAAAAATAAACATGAATAAAGTATGCTGCTATACGATATTTTTTTTAAATTTTGTCCAAATTATACCTAAAATAAATTTGTATCCGAAAAACACAGCTTTATAGTTTCCGGGTATACTATAAAAACCTAATAAACTTATTTAAACACTTGTTCTAAAAGATTTTCCTAAAAAATAATATTATCTTTTTATTAAATACATTTTTATAAATAATATATTTTCAAATTCCAAAATAGGTTTTCATTACTCACACACACACTCGATAGAGCAGGTTAGCAGACGTATTTTTATTTAAATATGGCCTAAACTCTTATACGCCAATTTAATTTAAATTTTTAAACACCCTGTTTATACTGGACGGATATATAATTTCTTAAATATCTTATTATGCTAAATAATAACACTTAATATAATTCAGAAAATACAACTATCTTATCGTAAAAAGTAACATAAAAATTATTAGCTATGAAATTCTCCACTAATTAAAAAAACACTACAATTAAATATCGTTACCCTTCTTTGTAAACCTCGTAACTCCTGAATTAATTAAAATCGAGCTTTTTGCACCATTCACTAAGTTAACAATAAACAGATGTTACCCGAAAACCTTACACCTAGTCATGATAGTACAACCAGAGACAACAATAAGACGAGTAACTGGTCCTAACAATTTGTCCATTGTATTTATCTCTTTCTGGTTTAACGCAAGTTCCAATAAATATGTCTTTGTCTTTCATCATGGCAGGCTATCGTAGATGGAGCAATCATCGCTTTGCCCTGGTTGCCAAGTTGTTTACAATTTCTGCATGTAAACTTTAATGTCCTTTTTTGGCTCACATCTAATTAAGAGAAAGAAAATATACCATGAATCGAATAACTTTAACTTGACAACGTTGCCGCAGGCAGTCACGCCAAAATGTTAATCGATATTTGTGTTTGATATTTTTCAATGGCCGATTTGTTTGGACAGTTTGTTTACATTTTCTGTGATTTATTGTGTGTTTCGTGGTTTTTTACCATTAATTGGACTTTGAATATTGACTTTTATTAGTGATCACAGTATATATATTAAATTTGTGCTTTCAACAGATAATTTAAGGTAATATTGACATGGTTATCTGTAAGAAAAAATCTTTATAAAAACCAAATAAATTACATTTTTAATAAGGTGTGTGTAATTATTGAACTAAACCCCAATATTTTATATTAATAGGAAACAAAAACAAGTACCTAACATTAAGGGCAAAAATAGCACAGCTATACAATTTGAATTTGGCGGGCAAACGGTACAACTATTAATTAACAATTATTAAAATATTTAACAACCCAAATCGTAAGCTAAAGGGAAAGTTTTTCTCCGCATGTAAAATTTTAAAATATAGAGATACGAGGTTTGCAAATTAGGGTAACAATTTGTTAATTAAAAGAGTAATTCTTTTATTTGAAAATTCTTGAGCATGAAAGTCCTAAATAAAAACCCTTGTCAAATTTTTTTCTTAAAAAGTCACGTATATATTTCGTCAATTGACGTTTCGGCGAAATTAACCCTTATCAGAATAGTATTTCTTTAAAACGTAAATAAGTTGAAGTCAAAAACTATATTTAAATACGTTAACATGTAAGATGTATATGTATGTGAAAGATCTAAATGTTTTGTATTGTTTTTTAAAAATGTGTGTCGGTGACCACAAATGTATGTTTTAAAAAAATAATATTCCGATAAGGGCTAATTTCGCCAAAACGTCAATTTTAGAAGAAATATGTACGTGACTTTTAAGAAACAAAATTTAACAAGGGTTCTTATATAGAACTTTTATGCCCAAGAATTTTCAAATAAAAGAATATAACAGAAAAAGTCTAAGAAAACAGAAAATATAGAAAAATTAGTTATTATTAAAGTAATAAAAATCTAAACTATGAGATTTCTTTGTCATACTATAATATAGGGCTTAAATAAACTTGGAATGTCAAAATTACAGTTAATCAATTATTAAGTTTGTTATTCAAGTTTTTGTGGTAAGTAATAAAATATAATTGTTGGACCATACGTTACAATATAATTTTATTGGATCCCACTAATTTCTAAACGTGTCCAGCCATCACATGGCATTCCAGCATAAAAATCATAGAGCTGCTTACTACACACTGTCAATTTAAAAAAATATATTACTGGAAAGCCCCTAACCCTTAAAAACCTAACCCAATAATAAAAAAGACTTATAAAGTTAAATATTTTTTAATGCCTATGCTACGCACAAAGCAACTATTTTATAATAGTATGGGCTCTAGCTTGGCATCAGCATGTTTTTTAGAATTTAAATGAAACTTAAGGTAGTCAAATCGTTTGCATTTAAAATCACACAGAGGACAGCAAAAATTAGCTGCCTTGCCACACTCGTACTTCAGATGACGACGAATATTTCCTTTAAATTTGTAATGTTTGTAGCAACGAACACAACTGTATACTCCATTGTGGAAAGTATAATCTTCCATGAAATCTCCTGCTAAAAAAGCAGACGAATACAGCAAGGCGTTATTTGTTTAAAAAATGACCCTCCACCATACCTTTTGTCGTTTAGTACCTACTATAGCTGGTTGTTAGTTAGGACTGTACATAGAATGAAGAAACCATACAAATAAAAAGTTTAAAACCCTAAATCTTAAAATTTCAATTTAGAGCATAAATAATGTGAAAAGGACACGTAATGTTTTATACAACTTTTAATACTCTTTAAATCAGCACCTAAAATTTAAATATTTTTAGATTTTTTACAATAATTACCCAAGATATGTAATAAAGAAACAAAAAAGATTTTATTTCATCTCCATATACTTACTTAATTTTTATTTCAGTAGAGCAACATTTGTGCAAATGTTTCTGCTTAGGCCACTTGCGAATCAAAATTGAAACACATCTTTTTCTCTTTTTATTTTTCAGAGAATGATAAAATATGTTTGAAATCTAAGTATCCCCTGTTTCTGACTTTCTGTCTTTCTACGTTTTTTTTGTGATCGTGTAAGAATATTTTTTGGTTGTTAGATTTATTTTACTATACACATCAAAGTATCTTTTACTCATCTAAAAATAAAGATGGCGATTAGATTATAAACAATGAAACTAAGTAACTACAGGGTTTCTCATAATAGGCTTACCATTTTAATATTTGTTTTTTTGTTTACCAAACAAACTTTTTATAATACTAAATTACAGCTAACCCTTCAGGATGTATGATAAATTTACTTCTAAATGACCTCCATCAACTTTAACACACTATTTAATATTAGAGACATTTTGCACCTTTTAAAATAACAGACGTTTTTTGGCCTCCTTATGGTTATCGTTATTTAAGCATAACGATTACGGCAACAATTTTAGACAGAGATTTTGCAGCCTCTTTTAAGAAATATATCTTGCGTCTGCGCTTTCGACACATAACCTTTTTTTTGCCTGTGGTTCACCCATTTTAAAGTTAACGAAAAATCAGTATTTCCTTTTTTTCTTCATAAGATATAAATTTATATTTAAATATATGCAAACACTTCTGTTGATTTCGTTTTTTAAAGTAGATGCAAACAATACAGTAAAAGCAAAACACAAAAAGTAAGGTTAGGTTTGGAAGTAGAATAAAAAGCAAGTGTGCCAGATTGTAACATCTAAATTAATTGCTGATTGAGAATATCCGTAAAAGTGCAAGTCCGTTTTAATTTCTTAACACTATTTGTTTTTTTACTGCTATTGATTTTTCGCTAACTAGAGCCTAGGTATAAATGATATTTTAATTAATACGGCATTAAATTTTTAACCTTTTAAATAATTGATATTAAAATTTCTACAATCCGGCACCCACGCAGTTTAACAATAACGATAACGATAACGATAAGCTCTTCGGTATTCATCCGTAATTCAAGGAGTCCGGTATGGTTAATAACGATAACGAATCATGTTTGCGTTACTGCGGAATCTCAGAATAACGTTAACCACAACGGAATTGCAAAATAAGGGGTGCAAAATGTCTCTATTAAATAAAAAGTGGTTCATTACACGGCGTAACAAACCTTCGTTAATTTTTTCAATTTCTTCACGAATTTTAACTTTGAGTTCCTCGATTGTACCTGGACAACTCGCAAACATATGCCTTTTCACACATCGGGAGTCGTTAATGGACCACTTTTTATTTAATATAGAAAAGTTTTTATAAATCTCAAGGATTAAGCAGTAATTTAGTATGATAAAAAGTTTGTTTGGTAAACTAAAAAATATATACAATAAATTGAGAGAAGATTTCGATTTAAGATTTTAATTTATTGGAATATTTGGTGGTAAAAACATATATACCAATCGATTATTGCGTCCGTGAGTCTTACAAGACTTTTCTTCTTCTTGGGTTCCACCGGTTTTCATGATGCTCTTTCTAAAATAAATATCTTAGCAAATAGTTTCAAAGGTTCTAATTTTTTTTTGTTTCCTGTGACCAACCAACCAAAATGGCCTTTCAAAATATCAGACGTCGTTAAATATAACTTGTTTAAAATGTTACGAGCATTTGATGCAAAACTATCATGCGATAAGTCTTATTTTAAAGGTTGACGATACATGTAGCAGATTTCGAATGTATAAAACCAAATATATCTATGTTTTTCGCAAAATTTTGAAAAATTAATACATCTAGCTCTCCAGTTTCGAACCAAATAAAAGAAAATTCGTAAAGAAGTATGTTTATTATAAGATTTAAAAACTTCTTAACAATATAAAGATATTATTAGTATAACAGCTTTTAAAACAATATTATAAGTATCCCATAGAAAAACATGAGTTAGCCTAACAAAGACCTAAAAGCTAAGTAACTAACATAAGATAAGACTAAAAATAACTAACAGACCGTAATAAAGAAACACTAAA
Source organism: Listronotus bonariensis (assembly GCA_014170235.1). Taxonomy (NCBI): domain Eukaryota; kingdom Metazoa; phylum Arthropoda; class Insecta; order Coleoptera; family Curculionidae; genus Listronotus; species Listronotus bonariensis. The sequence goes on along the minus strand of JACEGR010005062.1, from coordinate 59,198 downwards.
CTTAAAATTTTGGTTTATAATACAATACGATTTTTTTTTATCCCTGCTAGTACTATAAAAAAATATTTTGTTAACTTTAAAACACGAAAAAAAATCTGCAATTTCGACGTTTTTCCAGGAATTTACTAAATATTGGGAGAAGCTGAAGCCAAATTGACCTCCCCACGCATTCAGTAAACCGCAACTTGTATGCTTTTAATAAATATTTTCCTTCTTTTTTCTTCTTAAAAATGTATCCTTAATATTATATGTATTATTGTATTTGTAGAAATAGGTAATAAATTACCTTGTAGGCAGGGTCTTTAAAAGATCTATACAACATGTTACCACAAAATCCTTAGCTAAAACAAACGATAAACCGTAAATATTATATGTAGTTGACTTTGATGGTTGCTAGATATAGTTAACAAAGTTACCATTGTAGCGCAGTACGCTGGTCCCTTTAATAGGCAATATATCAACATGTTAACCAAGGCAAATTATTACATCGTTGGGCTAAAATACAAACGAATTTAGACCAGCAATTTACGTTAGTACAGACGAGTTAAAAATCCGGGTTGCCAGATGACAGAGTATCAAGAGTTCTCATCTTAGTTTTAGTACTTGTTACCCTTTTATTGACACACAACCAGAGACAAGAATGAGACGAGCAACTAAATGTAAATAAATTATCGAGAGAGATAGCTGCTTCGGGCCTTGTCTGTCTTCAAGAAGGTAAACGCAGATGGCGCGTGAGTCGACTTTATCGTTTGCCCGCCAAATTCAAATTATATAGCTCATGCTATTTCTGCCCTAATGTTAGGTACTTGTTTTGTTTCCTATTAATATAAAATATTGGGGTTTAGTTCAATAATTCCACACACCTAATTAAAATGTCATTATTCGGTTTTTATAAGATTTTTCTTACATCAGATATCCATGTCAATATTACGCTTAAATTATCTGTTGAAAAGCACAAATTTAATATATAGACTGCGATCACTAATAAAAGTCAATATTCAAAGTCCAATTAAAGGTAAAAACCACGAAACACACAATAAATCACAGAAAATGTAAACAAACAAATCGGCCATTGAAAAATATCAAACACAGCATATCGAATAACATTTCCGCGTGACTGCCTGCGGCTACACGTTTGTCAAGTTAAAAATATTCGATTCATGGTATATTTTCTTTCTCTTAATTAGATGCGAGCCAAAAAGGACATTAAAGTTTACATGCAGAAATTGTAAACAACTTGGCAACCAGGGCAAAGCGATGATTGCTCCATCTACGATAGCCTGCCATGATGAAAGACAAAAGACATATTTATTGGAACTTGGGTTAAACCAGAAAGAGATAAAATACAATGGACAAATTGTTAGGACCAGTTACTCGTCTCATTGTTGTCTCTGCGCAAGCTATCAGGGTTTTTAACTAAGGCAAATTGTGTTACATCAGTTGTATTTTTGGCTACAAAGAATTTAGAATAGAATTTTGTTTGTACAGACGTTTTAAAAATCCGGGGGAGCTATATAAAGCGTAAAGGAGTGCTAAGAAGTTTTTCTTGTTTTGGTCGCAAAGCGATATTCAATTAGTGTTTCTTTTTTAATTAAAAAATAGAGAGAATACCAGAGCCATAATATACCGAGGCACAAAAGTTTTGGCATTTTAAACATAAGCAAAGGACTGGAGGTGGATCCCTTTTCATTTTAAAACAAAAATATGATCAGATTGCGATTCCCATCCATAAAAATCCCTTAGTACCAAAGTGTGGCAAATATTTTCAATATTTAAAAATACCTTTAATATAATAAAAAGATTGACACCCTTTATTTCTGCACCCTGTTTGGCGAGCAGTGGTGCAGAGGCTAACGTGTCAGCCTCTTACCGCAGCGATCCGGGTTCGAATCTCGGAGTCGGACATCGGATTTTTAATAGCTCGTCACCTCACAGTTGGCAATGGCAAACCACCGTGTAGTATTCTGCCATTCCTAGGTAGTAGTTATTTAAAAATAACGTCCGTGGTGGCACTACCGCGTTGTCTAAAAGGTGCTGTGAAATGCAACTGTATGTTTCAGTGCTTGGATAACGTTGACGGAACACGACAATATTGGGTTAAATATCCAGTAACCCGGCACTCACGGTACACTGGTATTTAGGCATAAGCCTTCGTGAGACGTCATAAAGATAAAAAAACAATCAACTTTTTGAGTCGGATAAATTGAGTTGGATCATTGTACCGGTATTTTGGCCCAATGAGTTTCTGGTATCATTTTGTACAACCTTTTAGAGATACTTTGTATATGCAGGATATTTTTGACTTCTTTAACCAAATAAGTATTAAAAGTAAACTATTCTAAAACATTACAAAAACAATATGGTTAGTAACAATTCTATACAAAACTTTAATCAACCAGATGTGTTATTCTCCAAAGGTTTAATACACTGGCCAGCAAAAAAATTAGTTTACTTTAAAATTGTATTTTTAGGCACATCTTATTGAAACTGTAAAGTAATGATCTAATACAAACATTTAAAGATATGTTTCCTGCCATAATTGTATAAAATATTTGCAGTAAATCCCTCACGGATGACACTGACGAAAAATTGTTTTTTCTTGGAAGTCAGAAAAAGGCATTTAAAACATACACCTTTAATTTCCAAAAGTAGGATGTTTAGAACATAATATGTTCATATAAAGTGTTTTGATTGGAGAATTACGTCTTAAAATTTAGGGACATCCTATATGATAATTAAAAAATTATCAAAATGGGAGCTGTTTTCTAAGGACCTTTAGCGATTTTGTGATTTACAGCTTCATTGTTAAGTTTTGCTAACAAAAACTTTCACAATTTTAAATTGACCTAATTTTTTTGTTTGACAGTATATTACAAAAAAAAGTGGATAGTTTGTTACTGCAGTATTACATCTTATTGCATTTTTTCTGATGCTCAACCAATTGCTGTTTAGCCCAGAAAAACTTTTTGCACATAGCACAATACTGCTGCTTCATTTTGCCGCAAACAAAATTCCTATGATTATTCAACGACTGGTTCCTCTTAAATACCTTGCCGCATTCGCATTGATATTTTGTTGGTAACCGACGTTTCGATTCTCCTTTGCCGGCCTCCATCTGGGATAAGGGATCATGATTGTTGCCTGTATCTTGCTTTGCTGTATTAGCTAAAGGATCTGTTTCTTTTTTATTTTCTAAAAATGTGGTAAAAATGGCCGGGTTTTTAATTTATATTTTGACTCCCATTTGCAACTATAACTTAATAGGACAAAGAAAAACTTGTCGTGTATAAAAGTTTCATTGTTTTTTATCTATTATCTTTTGAGTGAAACAAAAGAAAGAAATGAACATCAAAAGGTTAAAAAACTTAGAAAATAATCTTTTTTAAATGAAAGACCCAGTATATTAAGTTACTATTGGAAACGTCATTTAAAGAGCTTTAAAAAATAACATATTTGATATTTCCATTTAAAATAGCATGTGAAATATGAAATAGCAGACATAATTTTTATTATACTTATTTACAGGTCTACTAGGGTACCTCAGCTCATGCTGCTAACATAGTAGAAGCGATGAGAGACTATGAAGTCTGACTCATAGTGGCTTTGACAGGTACCAGGTACTAAAGGTTGATGACTTCAAACTTAACTTTGATAATTTTGCTGAAGCTAAATTTTGTATTGGTTACTTGGATATCTACATATTAGAAGATATATCCCCAGTCGCCAGACACTTTTGACAGTTCCAAATACTTGCTAGGCAAATATTTTAGGGTGGTGCAATGGTCTGTGGAAGTTCAATATTTCTGTTATTTCAAGAGATATGAGAAAAGTCTTATATAAGAGTTGCAAAGTTTCCAAATAGACATGTCCTGAAAATATTTCGATGTATACGGAGTATTCCAAAAATAACCATAAAACAATAACTTTATTTTTGGAACACTATGTACACATCAAAATCTTTTTAGGAAATGCCTATTTAGAAACCCCACAACTGTTATATAAGACCACAGATACCCACATTTAGATCCGCAGTGGCAAGAAGCATTTATCGGATTTTTACGACCTCGCGCAGTAAACAAATCGAAGTTGGATGAACGTGCGCACTGGGAGTATACAACACCGGCACACCATGGCCCCCGTCCGCGTTCTGATAGTGACGTTTATTAGCTACCGTACTTCGAACGGGAAACCTGGGCAAGGCGTAGTAAATTTTTTCCTATGATGCAGACAGTCTGTTTGGCGCCTGCGCTTCACACCTCGGGGATAAGTGGTATCCAAGAGCCCAAACACATTTTTTCGCCAAGGAAAAGTAACTTTTTGTTTCGCACATTGGCAATCCATCGAGATTAGTGTATAAGACCTTTTAACATTGTTTAATAACAGAAATATTTGACTTTCTCGGATCATTGGACCACCCAAAAATGTTTGCCTGGCAATGGGTTGAAACTGTCTGGCGACTAGGGATAAATCTTCTTATAGGTATCCAAGTAAAATATATAAAATTTAGTATTTACAAAATAACGAAAGTTAAGTGTTAATTTATTAACCTTTGGTAGCTGGTACCTGCCAAAGCCACTAAGAGTAAATCTTTATAGTCTCCCATTGCTTCTACCTATGTTGGGAGCATGCCCGAGAAACTTTTAGCTTTTACAAAATATCAGTCTATCGCTCACGGGCTTTTGAATTATAAAAACTATAAAAGTTTTATACAAAAAGTTCTTGTATTTTTTTAGTTCTCATTGTAAGTAAGTAACAAAATTAAAATGAAATTTTATGAAAGAAGATTGTTTTATAATTACTTTTTTAAACACATTACACCATAAATATTTAAATTATAATCTTATTAAATTATTTCAGGGTATTTAAAAACATGATTCCGAAATTTAAGAAATGTGAATTCTTAGGTGATTTTAAGAAGACAAGTTAAAATAAACTCTGTTCTAAATGTCTTAGATTTGGAGAGACAGAATAAGACACCCACGGTACGTTAGTATTTAGGCTTTTAGCCTTCGTGGTTTGTCCAAAGATAAAAAAAAAAAAAGCAAAGTTTTTAAACTTTTCTTCTTAAAATTACATAGAGATTCACACACTTAATGGTGGACATTTTGTTTTGACACACCTTGTATAGTAATAAAAAAATAATATTTTAAAAATTTACCTTCGCATTTTGTGTTTTTGGTTTTTGGGCTGTCTGAACCATTTCTGGTACAAGTTTAATAAATCTGATTTTTAATTGTGCGTCTTCCTGATTATTGGTTATACCTACAAAATAATTGTATCTGTAATAAAATTTTTAAATAAATTACTTTACTTATTTCGTAAAAACATGTACCAAGAATACCACGACAAGATAACTAAAATAAAACTACCATTTTAGAGAATTGTTTTTATTTTAATTGGATATAATTAAGTTTACAACTGTCTTTACACACAAAAAAAACATATTTTGTAAATTTACAACGTATACCAAAGAATTTATTTTTAGCCACAGTCGGACGTGATAAAATTACGACTTTTACAAAAGTTGTGAGAAAGATATTTGTAAATTTACATAACTTAACAGTGATTGTAATAATTTAATATCAGATTTGCATGTTTTGTGTAATATTACATATAAGTTATGTAACTTTACACATGGTTTTTTACAACTTCTGTAAATGTCAGTTGTAATTTTGTCACGCCGACTGTGCCTAAAAATAGTCCAACGTTGCAAAGCGTCATTTTGACGATCAACGCTCATTTAGAAGACGCGTCGCGAAAAAGGGCGTCATTTTAACTGTTAACGTTCACTTAGACGAAGCGATCTTTTTGACTGTGAACGCTCACTTGGACGACGCGTAGCGAATGGAAGCATCGCGAAGAGAAGCGTGTTTTTCAGACGTGATAAAACTACAACTGACTTTTACAAAAGTTGTGAAAAAGATATTTGTAAATTTACATAACTTAACAGTGATTGTAATAATTTAATATCAGATTTGCATGTTTTGCGTAATATTACATATAAGTTATGTAACTTTACACATGGTTTTTACAACTTCTGTAAATGTCAGTTGTAATTTTGTCACGCCCGACTGTGCCTAAAAATAGTCCAACGTTGCAAAGCGTCATTTTGACGATCAACGCTCATTTAGAAGACGCGTCGCGAAAAAGGGCGTCATTTTAACTGTTAACGTTCACTTAGACGAAGCGATCTTTTTGACTGTGAACGCTCACTTGGACGACGCGTAGCGAATGGAAGCATCGCGAAGAGAAGCGTGTTTCTCAGACGTGATAAAACTACAACTGACTTTTACAAAAGTTGTGAAAAAGATATTTGTAAATTTACATAACTTAACTGTGATTGTTATAATTTAATAACAGATTTGCATGTTTTGTGTAATATCACATATAAGTTATGTAAGTTTACACATACTTTTTACAACTTCTGTAAAAGTCAGTTGTAATTTAGTCACGCCCGACTGTGCCTAAAAATAGTCCAACGTTGCAAAGCGTCATTTTGACGATCAACGCTCATTTAGACGACGCGTCGCGAAAGGGGGCGTCATTTTAACTGTTAACGCTCACTTAGACGAAGCGGTCTTTTTGACTGTGAACGCTCACTTGAACGACGAGTAGCGAACGGAAGCATCGCGAAGAGAAGCGTTATTTTCGGACGTGATAAAATTACTACTGTCTTTTACAAAAGTTGTGAGAAAGATATTTGTAAATTTACATAACTTAACTGTGATTGTAATAATTTAATATCAGATTTGCATGTTTTGTGTAATATTACATATAAGTTATGTAACTTTACACAGGTTTTTTCACAACTTCTGTAAAAGTCAGTTGTAATTTTGTCACGCCCGACTGTGCCTTAAAATAGTCCAACGTTGCAAAGCGTCATTTTGACGATCAACGCTCATTTAGACGACGCGTCGCGGAAAGGGGCGTCATTTTAACTGTTAACACTCACTTGGACGACGCGTAGCCAACGGAAGCATCGCGAAGAGAAGCGTTATTTTCGGACGTGATAAAATTAAAACTGACTTTTACAAAAGTTGTGAGAAAGATATTTGTAAATTTACATAACTTAACTGTGATTGTAATAATTTAATATCAGATTTGCATATTTTGTGTAATATTACATATAAGTTATGTAAGTTTACACATGTTTTTTCACAACTTCTGTAAAAGTCAGTTGTAATTTTGTCACGCCAGACTGTGTCTCAAAATAGTCCAACGTTGTAAAGCGTCATTTTGACGATCAACGCTCATTTAGACGACGCGTCGCGAAAGGGGGCGTCATTTTAACTGTTAACGCTCACTTAGGCAAAGCGGTCTTTTTGACTGTGAACGCTCACCTGGACGACGCGTAGCGAACGGAAGCATCGCGAAAAGAAGCGGTATTTTGCCGGTAAGTTAAAAAAAAAATTATTCAATAATGATATTTGCATTATTTCTATTTCATTAGGTATTACATAAAAATTATAACCTAAAAAATCTTAACATTTATTACTCCATTTATGTTAAAGTTTCACTAGTCCCATAATAATATTGAAAACATTTTTTGCTCTTATTGCATAAGCAATGCTTTTTAAGATAAGTTTTTCTGGAAAAAGTTTTTCCACAAACCTCACAAGTAACTGCAGTTCTGTTGTGGCAGTCTTTCGAACGATGCGATTTCAAAGCTATTTGCGATGTATATCTCTTAAAACAGTTTAAGCATTCATATGGTTTTTCTAAAAAGACAGGTTTAATTAGACAATAGTGTTTGAAATTAGTAAAAAAATTACAACAAATAGCACCACTTTACACAAAAAAAAGTATCAGGGACAGATATGTGATGTATGATTTCTAATGTATTTTTTTTGCTTCTAAACACGAATCCGTAAAAGATAGAATTTGCTTATCAGGTCACAATTCGGTAAAAAAAGCCGTCTAAATCCGAAATTTTGACGGTTTTCTGCAATTTACAAGCCAGGGATTCGTGCTAGGGTAATAAAATTACACCAAAAAGCATATATCGCATGTCTGCGTCACCATTTTTTTATTTTTTTTTAATCGCTGTGGAATATAAAAAAACTTCGTGGTCTGTGATTTACACACCTCTAACTAAAAAACCATCATAATACAGAAATTAAAGAGTTCCTTGCACTGCAATGTTGTATCTGTCGAACCCTGTCCGATCTGGTAATGCATATTCTTTCATTAGTCAAAGGATTTTTTAAAGCTAATTGAAATCACTAACCGCAGACCGGTTTCGAATTACTTGGTTCTCATCAGTAAGGTGCAGGCGATAACTAAACCTTCATAGAACTTATTTTAAATATCGAAATGGAGTATAAACGTAGAATCTTATTATCCATCACGCCATCTGTCAATTATGTGCAAAACTAAGCGAACCTAGGTCCGTGTAACAAATAAATACAGAAAATAGGTATCTTTGACAAGAAGTCGAAATCATTATACAGAAATAAAAGATTTAAAACTCCATATTTTTTGTTATTTCCTTGCACCAAAGAATACCAATCCATAGAATCCCACAAGTGAGATTTCAGCGTACCCTAAAAATATTTAGTACCTACCCTGACCAACAGATGGCTAAAGTAGTACGATGTCGCTTTGCTAATACGATTACCATCAGAAATTGATAGCAGTCGCTGACGAGCCGTCGGCCCGATCAGTTAGAGTGAGGATATGCGCAAAATTTAATAAAAATAAAATCCCCGATAAATGGACCCAGTATCCATAAGATTATTAAATTTATGATTTCAGAATAGGATATATCGATGCGTTTTTACAAAACATCGTAAGCGACATTCGCCAATTTTACGAGAAACGATTTTTTCTTCCCATTGCATTATTTTTAAAGAAAAACCGAGATCTGAATGTTTTTATTTTAGATTTCTTCTCAATTTTGAATTACAAAACAAACATATATAACATTTAATGTCAACATTTTCAGAATCTCCTAAAAAAAAGCTAAAAATTTTAAAATCCAAACCTAATAATAATTAATTTTTAAATTTTTTATTTTTATTCAATTTATCTTGACAACGGTGGCAGACTTGCCACCAAAACGTCGATTTTTAGTTCTCTATTTACTTGCTTTATTCTTTTTGGTTTTTTGGTACTTTTAATTTATTTTTGGCGTGTACCCAAATAACTACCATTAATTAAATGAACCGCCGAACCAATATAGAACATATCTTCATCTGAAATAAAGTCAATGAAAAAAAAAATGTTTCCCGTAAAACTGACAAAACAAACAATTACGATGTTTTGTCAAAAACCCATCGAGGTATATTCTGAAATCATAAATTTAATAATCTTATGGATACTACCATTTATCGGGGATTTTATTTTTATTAAATTTTGCGTATATCCTCACTCTAACTGATCGGGCCGACTACTCGTCAGCGACTGCTATCAATTTCTGATGGTAATCGTATTAGCAAAGCAACATCGCACTACTTTCGCCATCTGTTGCTCAGGGTAGGTACTAAAAATTCTTAGGGTACGCTGAAATCTCACTTGTGGGGTCCAATGGATTGGTATTCTTTGCTTGCACTGCAAGGTTCAATCTGTCAAGCAGTGTCCGATCTGGTAACCTATTTGCTTAGTTTTTTACACTGTTAAGAGAGGGCCTAATGGACAATAGGCTACTATGTTTATACGCCTTTGCGATTTCTTAAAAAGATTTCTTTGAAGTATTTTTTGTTATTGTCTACACGGTTCGGAAGAGAATTGAATAGTTCGAAACCAGACTAGTTGGTGATTATAATTAGTTCTAAAGAAAAACCTTTCTTCTTTCGGTGACATATCAGCTCCCCTTAACATAGGAAATTACAATGGCGAGCTGCTCAGGATCCTCAGCTTACCCAAACAATTGTTCAGCACTGCGAATTCCCGTCCAATGACGGATATTTTTTGGCCATGACATTTGTTTCCTACCAATTCCTTTACGACCATTAATTTTACTCTTCATTATGTGGAAGGATCTTGTATCGGTCTCTTCTAAGAACATGCCCTAAGTATGATATCTTTCTGATTTGTATGGCCTTAAATAGTTTGCGAACGGTATTTGTTCGATTTAGCACTGCTTCGTTGGTTTGCACGGCTGTCCATGGTATTCGAAGCATTCTTCTATGCAACCACATTTTGAATGTTTCTAGGCGATTAACAAAACAGTCCAGATATAACATTTAATCATTTTTCGGCGCAATTTAAGGTTTAAATTGTCGTTAGAAAAGAATGACTTCATTCGTTAAAAAGTTGTGCAAGCTTCAGTTTACTCTAAAAAACCTTTAGGTAGTGTAAAAATCTGCATCACCATATCGACGGATCCAATTTTTCAGTGCAAAAAAAATAACAAGCAGTGAGTAGTTTTAACTTTTTCATTTCCGTCTATTAAACAAATTCTACACAACGAATAAAAAAATTTACACAAAAATTTAAAGGAAAGTATACCAAAAGAGAAAAACAACCAACACAATTTTATTAAAACATAACAATACTTTACAAAAATAAAAAGTTCGTAACTTTCACTTTTTACTCAGTGCGTAAACATACAGGTTCAGTTAAATAATATAACATATAGGCAATGTGAAGAAAAGAGACAATCTAACTAAATACCAGCATGTAAACAGGCGTGAATCATATTGCTTGTTTTGTTATTCTATTGCCGGCCGATGAACCAAAACGCATTGCTCATATTGTTTATCTGTAGTCAATTCAGCCCCAACACCTGTAAGTCTTTAAAAAGTCGCTAAGAAAAAGTATCAAAATTACTTATTTTCTCCCTTTTATGAAGAAGAAAAATATGACTTGATTGTTAAATTTTGACTACAATTAAAAGTCAAAAAGTAAAAATACATCAAAAACCATAAATCACATTTTTGATTCAATACTTTTTCTTTTTTTTGTGTAATATACTGTATCCTGGGGAGCAATTAGGAGGGCTAGGAGGGCTTAGTTCCCCAAAACGACGTTTAGATTTTCCAAGATCAAAGAGCGTTTAAGAAATATTCTTGTTTCTTGGCACATATACATTGTAAACGGGGGTTAAAACCACCCCAAACCAGGAAAGCTGCTCTTCTAATTGTAACACCAATTTAAACAACTTTATTTGTTTTATTATTTACAATTTATTAATGGTAATCAAAATTTTTACAATTTTTATAAAAGCGTTTTTGACAACGTGTCATGTAGAACTCTATCGTTAGTCTTTTTATACCCTAAAGTCGTCAAATAAAAATTTTGCACACTTCAGTTTTCTCACCTATATCGTTACTTAAATAATATTTAAAAGTATTCTTTCTGTTACAATTTTTACCTCTTCGTCGCCCGATTGCCAGCCGTAAGCAAGATTTTAACATAAAAGATTTTCTCTCCATTTTACTTAATTCCCAAAATTCTTTATTAATAATTTTCCTTGTTTCTTCAGAAATAGTTGAAGAACATTTTTTTCTGCATGTTTCGTTACATCCCGGCAAAACTGTATTGTAAACCTTTGAACTATAAGGAATTTCTGTGTATGTATATAGATCTAAAAAAAACAATTTAAATCATAAATAAAACTAAAATAATATTTAATTATCAGATTTTAATTATAAATGATCACTTAGCGACGTGTCGCTAAGATAATCGTAATTTTAACTGTTAACGCTGACTTAGCGACGCGTCGCAATTGGAAGCATCGCGAAGAAAAGCGTCATTTTGACTATCAACGATCACTAAGACGACGGGTCACGATAGTACCCTTCACTACACTTTTCAGGTTCCCAAGCCAATCTCTCAACCCGACTTGGAAGGCAAACGCAGGGCGATGCAGATATCTCTTTCACAGGATCTCAATTTGATATTGGATTGGGAGCGCCATAAATCTCGTTCAATTTAATGCATTCAAAACACAATCATGTTCCTTGTCGCGAAAAAATCATCAAACACTCACCCTTTGCTTATGAGTGGCCAGGTTTGGCAGAGCGGGGACACATTTAACCTTGTAGGCGTCACATTTGAAAATAACCTTAACTGGCATAAACACATTGTATCTATAGCCACCGTGGCGTCAAAAAGTTTGGATTTCTTTTCCGAGCCGAAAAGTATTTTTCCCCTTCCAATTTATACACTTTGTATGTATCCCAAATTCGACCCTCTCTGGAATATTGTTCTCATGTCTGTTCGTCTTATTCATGATCCTTTACTTACTCAAAGATTTCCTTCTCTTGCCCATCGTCGAGCTGTGGGAGATCTATCGCTCTTCTACAGATACTTTTACGGCTTCTGCTCCGACGAATTATCCATATAGTCCCTTCTCATGCAGCTCCCAACAGAGAAACTCGTGGTGCCGCACGTATGCATCCCTATACGGTCCAACTGGACAGGCCCCGAACTTCCTATTTCGTTCGTTCTTTTATCCCTAGAGTTTCTAGACTGTGGAACCTACTGCCAGCGAAGGTCTTTCCTTCCCCCAAATCTTCAAGTTTTTAAGTCCCGTGTAAACAAACTTCCCCTTACCCTGCTTAAGACACCCACGTTACGTTAGTATTTAGGCTTTCGACCTTCGTGGATTGTCCAAAGATAAAAAAACAGAAGCGTCACAACGCATGTTACAGCTGACGCGTCATGAAGAGAAGCGTCATTTTGATTGTAAACACTCACTTAGACGTCGCGTCTCAAACAGTAGCGTCGCGAAGAGAAGCGATATTTTGACTGGCAAGTTTACTTCGGCAAGGAGTCGTGAAGAGAAGCGTTTTTGTTTTGACTGTCAACCTGAACTTCGAAACGCGTCGCGAAGAGACCTGCCGTTGCAATACTTGCGGCCATTTTTTCAAAGGCAGCGATGGATTTTAAAATTCTTTACATACATTGCTATGATGTGGATGATGTTTAGTAAAGTGTTACAAGTAAAGGAAATTCTCTTCTGAAAATTAATTTTCAATTTTTTCTTAAATTAAAATACCTTGCGGCAAATTTTTAACTGGCACCCTGTTGTTAATATATTCTCCTATTCATAAACATAATATTATGTCAAAATGTGAATTTAATTCAATACATTATAAACACTAGGATTTTACAACGGGATCTCTGAACACTATAAGGTATTACATAAAAACAAAGATCTGCAAAATTTAAATTCTGACTACAGTTAAAAGTCAAAACAGCCAAAAATACATCGAAAACCATAAATCACATTCTTGGTCTGATGCTTTTTCTTTTTTGTAGTGTAGTATAATATATTGTATCCTGATGACACACTTAGTGAAGGCCGAGGGGCTTAGCCCCTAAGACAGCGTTAAACCCCCCTCCCAAATCAAAGAGGATTTAAGAAATATTCGTATCTTTTGGCACAAATACATTGTACCCGGGGTTTAAACCACCCCAAAGTAGGCTACTGCGGGTGATTTTATCACCAATTTAAACAACTTTATTTGTTTTAAAATATATAATTTATTAATATTTTATAGATATTTACAATTTTTGCGTGACAACGTATTATGTAGGACTCTATCATTGGTCCTTTTATACCCTAAAGTCGTCAAATAAAAACTTTTACACACCTCTACAGTCTGACCTATATCGTTCTTAAAAAATATTTAAACGTATTTTTTCTCTTAAAATTTTGACCTGTTCTTCGCCCGATTGCAAGTCGTATGCAAGATTCTAACATAAAAGATCTTCTATCTATTTTACCCAATTCCCAATATTCTTTATTAATAATTCTTCTTGTTTCTTCAGAAATCGTAGTTGAGCACCTTTTCCTGCAAGTTTCACTGCATCCTGGTAAAACTGTATCATAGATCTTTGATCTGTAAGGAATTTCTGAATATGTGGTTAATTCTAAAAAGAATCAGTTTTAATTCAAAATTAAGAAAAATAATATTTAATTATCGGACTAATAACAATTAGGAGCAGATTGTCCATAAGGCCATTTGGTTAATGACTCGCCTACATACCTAATTCATTTTGGGACCAAAATATTAAAATTATTAATCCCTAAAAACAACTACAAATCTATTGCCTTTTGAATCCTACCTGAATACAGAATCCAGCTAATTAACTCGGCCGCATTTTAAATAGGCCTTATGGGTTAATATGGCAATGCACAATGTATTAAAACCAAAGAAAGAAGAATTGAAGATATGTTCTGTAGTTCGGCGGATTCATTTAATGGATGGTATTTATTTGGGTACACGCCAAAATAAAATTAAAAGTACTAAAAACCAGAAAAAAGGAATTAAATAAGTAAAAAGATAAACACATCCATTAGCAAAATGTTTACTTAACATTTTAGATCCTTTGGTAAACAACACTGATACATACAATAAAAATTCTAAACATTTCTTAGAGAAATTATCAAACATATATATTGATGCAAATAATCCACTGGTAAGTTTTGATGTTGTAAGTTTATTCACAAATGTCCCAGTGGATAAAACATTAAATATTGTTAGAAATAAATTAGAAAATGATGTCCATCTTGGCGAAAGAACAAAATTAAGCATAAACACTATTCTTGAGCTATTAACTTTTGTGCCAAAACAACGTATTTTCAATATCACTGATTTTTATAAACAAACCCCTGCCATGGCTATGGGTTCACCTTTATCACCTTTATTAAGTAATATTTTAATTAATGAAAAACTTTGAATCAAATTTTGTAGAAAATTATCAATATAAACCTTTAGTTTGGTGGAGATATATAGATGACATTTTTTCTATATACCAACATGACGAACACTGTTTAAATATTTTTTTAACACACATTAATACACAAGAACCAACAATTAAGTTTACGTTAGAAAAAGAAAACAACTCACAACTACCATTTTTTCTTGACATTTTAATAAAAAAGATTTAAACAATTTTGAAACAAAAATCTACAGAAAGCCTACACATACAAATAGTTACTTAAATTTTAACTCAAATCACCCAATAATGAGTAAAAAGTCTATTTGATAGAATTAAAGTCATTTGTTCTAATCAAAAAATAAATTTTGAAAAAGATTATTTAAAAAAGTTTTAATTTAAAATAATTATCCTCTTGATTTTATAAATAATTCTTTCCTTGAATATGAAACTCCCGTTATAAGACAAAATCAAAATAGACCTATTACAAATTTATTTTTACCATACATTCCCGGACTATCAAATAAAATTCAACAAATTGGACATAAATTTAATATTCGCACCATCTTTAAAACACAAAACACTATCAGATCTTAATTAACAAAAATAAAACCATACAACTTAAATAAAAATACAAAAAATGTCATTTATAAAATACCTTGCGAATGCGATAAGTTTTATATAGGGTGAAACTTGTAGACCATTAGCCAAACGCATGAAAGAACACAGATCATACATTAAAAACACGAAATTTCATAGATCAAAAATCTGCCAACACGCATTTGATAACAATCATAGAATAAACTGGAATGCTTCGAGCATTTTAGCAAAGGAAACTTGTTCTGAAAAACGCGAAATCAAAGAAAGTGCGTATATATTATTAAATAAAGATAATTGTGTAGCATCAATTTCAGTTAATTTAAATAATACTTGGTTGCCTTTGCTTGATACTAAAGTATCTTCAGGAAGACTAAAAATTAACTAACTGTTCACCTTTTTTGTAAAATAAACAATCAATACACCAGCAACCAGTTATCTATGTCACTATGACACTATAACCAGACAAACATATTTTGCCATTTAATGTCAAAGATTTCAGAATATCCTAAAAATAGATAAAAATTCAAATTTTAAAACATTAATAATGGTAAATTTTTAATTTTATTATTTGTATTCCATTTATCTTGACAACGGTGGCAGATTTGCCACCAACACGTCGATTTTTAATTATCTTTTCACTAGTTTAATTCCTTTTTTTCTTTTTTTTTTTTTTTTGGTTTTTTAGTACTTTTAATTTTATTTTGGCGTGTACCCAAATAAATACCATCCAATCAAAGAAAGAAGCACATAGTCAAGCTTTAGAAAGTTAAAAGAGAACTGTATAGTATTAAAACGTCGACGGCCACCCAATTGTATTGTTTTTCCGTCGGTTGCGGTGGGCGGCTGAGGGCATTTATAAAAATTCGCCAACACTGCTCGGTAAAAAATAGGATTGCAAAACAAGTGGAAAAGACAAAGAAGAACTAGTTGTGTTATTGGCAAATAAACGCGTACGTATTCGTATGTGACGTATACAATTCTCGTTTTTGAAGTTATTTATGTTGTATCGCTCTGCCTTATTTGCATTTAGTAACTCATATTAATGCAGATTATCACTTAGACCCTTTGGCTTTTTACCACTCCTATTATTTTGTTTATATTTAAAAATCAAAGAAATAAAAGTAGTTAAATATTTTTTTACATAACTTAAGTCCCTCTATAATTATATTTAAAATTTAGGTGCACTACAATGTTTAAAAAAAACTAACTAGTAGCAAAATACATAATTATATTAGACAAATACTAGTAACTTACATTATTGTCTTTTTTATTTACTATATATTTTGAGCATTTATATTAATTGAGGCAAGAACTAAATAACCTATAAAAATAAAAAAAATCTTATATGCAATTTTACCAGAGTGAACCTTGGCAGGTTTTATAATATATTATACACGCCAATGGCTAAAATATTTGGAAAGAGTATTTTGAATTTGTAAGACTATAAAAGTTCATGCTTCCTAAAAGTTTGTAAATTATATACCACCTTACAATGTTTTTCTGGTGGTGTATAATATTGTAAAGGTTCTAAATAATAAAATTGCATATAATTAAACCTAAAATTTAGCTAAAAAGCATAGTTTTATTGCAAAAAGCAACCCTATATAAAAAAAAAACGTACAAAATAATATTTACTATCTGTTAGGAAAATAATTAAATGTAATAAAATATTATTAATAACTATGCAAGATTGGTTAACAACGAACATACAAATTTTCTATAAAAAGGAGAACTTAATACTTGTAGATAATCACATTTTAATAATTATTAAAATACATTATATTTAATGGTCTTGCAATATTTTAAAAAATTTGGGAACCTAAAAAATTAGTTACTTGCACACTTTCGCAAAGTGTCTTTCCTGCACAAGCTTATTCAAACTTTGCTTCGAGGCGCTCGTTTAAACGCTTGTGCATGCGGAAAAGTATCACTTTGTGCGCTTGTTAGGAAAATAACTATTTTATCACATATTCGTTATAGCAGAAATGTAATACTAAATATATCTAGTTACTAACAAATATTTTTATTGTTCTATAAGGCAATGTTTATACCTGATATAAATATCTTATATTATGTATAAAAATAGTATACATTTTTGTAAACAAAGTACTGGTAAAATACCATATAATTGGCAGTTAGGTTTGAACCCTTTAGTTTAAAAAAATATGTATGGAGTACATTTTTGTCACCTTAAATCTATATCTACAGAGTTAGTATAAGGCACTGCATGTACAGGGGTTTAAAAAATTTGGGAAAATTCCCAGATTTAAAGGAACACGTAAAAATAATACTACACATTTATATTTTTATTTTGTGCAGACCTTGTCCTCGGAGAAATTGGCGTTCAAAGATCTTTAACTGAATTAAGTTTTTGGACCTGATTATTAAGCCCCTAGGTATATTCCAATTTTATTCTATTAAGATTAAATATTAAGTAAGACTTTTTATTACTATTAAAGAAAGGGTAGAGATTTACCAGCAGTTGCAGGGAAAACGAGCTGTGATACTTATACCCCCTTTTTACGCCCTGTATTATTATTAACAACCTTTTTAACAAACCTTTCACCATATAACAATCAATATACTTAAAGGGTGGTAAAAAAACGTTGCCCAAAGCACTTATCATTACAATGCGTAATAAAAGAGGCTCAAGCGTCTCACCGCTAGCCCGTTCCTGCATATGTGAGTAATTTACAAATAAATTTTTTCATAGTAATTGGAAAAGTCATACTTTTATATCTGGAAAATTTACCTCATTTTTCAGTACACCCTATAAAGTATAACATTTATCACAAAATCTGTTTCTTTAAACTTACAGCTACATATGTAGTATGTGATAAAAAGAGGGTTTTCTTCACTACAAATATTTTAGGAATGGGTAGTGTAACAAGGAAAAAAATCTTTGCTTCTAATTTCCATCTTTTCAGGACATATTTCACTAGTAACATTCTTAGTTGTTCCATAACCCCTTAAATCATATGTATTTTTATTGGAATCTTCCTCGTTTTCTTTATTTTTAACCTCTCTTTTACTGGAGTAATCCATATTTTTATGCATTCTTTCCATGTGTCTGCAGACATGCATTTTTTGTTTGGCTTTATAAGAGCAGAACGGACATTGAAATTGTGGTTCTTTGCCGCATTCCCACTTCTGATGGTTCCTGAGAGAACTTTTGAGCTTATACGTGCGTCCACAATCACCGCATACGAAACCTCCCTGTTCGTGTTGTTGTATTGGATAGCTTAAAAAACATTATACAGGGTGTTGATGATCGCCGAAAATACAGGATATGATTCTTCAGCTTACTTTCGAAGAAAAAGTTCATATAAACATATGTCCTTAACGTCTTTACTTTTAGGATACAGGGTGATAAAAATTTTAAAAACACTTATTTTAGTAAAAATTGTTATACTGGATATAAACCCTATTTAAATAAGTATTTATTATTTTTGTTACATAATTGCTAAAAAAATTATAAAACCTAATTTTTAAAACAAAAAGATCCCGCAATACTTTTTTATGGTCTAAAAATATGCAATTAACTGATATTTTTTTCTCTTAAACTAAACAAAATACGGAAAAAATTAAGAGATATAAAAGCAGTATTTTTATTTGCTTATTCCAAAGAAAGCGCAAACATTTAACACACATTTACACAGTCAGGGGCGTACCGTTTTTTTGTTGGAAATATTTCTTCAGTTGCCGCTCGAGACGCCACTGGACTTATTAAATTTAAGTAAGTTATTGATAAATTACTATCTTAATGTCAATAATATTATTGTCAAATTAAAACAAAATTGGGTAAAGAATAGTTAGGATATTTAAAAACACAAATTTTATTTTATTTTTTTTTGAAATTTTAAAATCTGTATCTTAGAAGTTAAGAGGTTTAGGCGTACGTTTATACAGGGTGTTCATTTAAAGACTTTCCACTCAAGTTATCTTCGAAACGAGACAGATTTGAGAAAATCGCCGAAACACGTCAAGATATTTATTGAAGGGGAACGCCTTTTACAAAAATTGGACGGCGCCCCTTTAACCCCTTAACCACCAGGGCCACCACCCCAAAATTCTTAAATGAGAAGGCGGGTCGAGTGATACATCATTTTAAAGCTCCTGACGAGTACTTTATAACCCTAGAATATGAAGTCAATATCTTCACCTATTACAAAATGGCGGTACTTTAAAATTACCTAAATACCTGATTTGATGGCCATATTTCCGAAACTAATAAAGTTAGATGTACCTAATGTGGTATTTTCTTAAAGCTCTTTAAAGGTCTTTTTAATGGTGATACTGGTAGTATTATATAGGGTAGAAGAAAAAGTACATATTTTTTTATTTAAGAACCCTGTATATCATTTTACCATTAAAAAGATCTTTTGAGCTTTAGGAAAATACCACATTAAGTACATCTAACTTTATTAGTTTCTGAAAATATGACCATCCAAATCAGGTATTTAGGTAATTTTTAAAGTATTGCCATTTTGTAATAGGTGAAGATATTGACTTCATATTCTAGGGTTATAAAGTACTCGTCTGGAGCTTTAAAATGATATATCACTCGACCCGCCTTCACATTTAAGAATTTTGGGGTGGTGGCCCTGGTGGTTAAGGGGTTAAAGGGGCGCCGTCCAATTTTTGTAAAAACGTTTCCCCTCAATAAATATCTTGACGTGTTTCGGCGATTTTCTCTAATCTGTCTCGTTTCGAAGATAACTTGAGTGGAAAGTTTTCAAATGAACACCCTGTATAAAGTTTTCTTCCCTGTATTTTCAGCCATCAATTAAATTACACCCTGTATTTGAATTACACTATTTACAAAAAATAAGGACCCAGAGATCTCGTGTATGGTTTTTGATGTATTTTTGCTTTCTTAAAACGAATTCTCAGTAAGAGATTGCCTATTAGATGAAAATGTCTTTTAAAGTAAAAAACTAGAAAAATCCGCAGTTTTGACGGTTTTTCCTAAGAATAAAGAGTGATGGAGTATAACTGACCATTGATTCCTGACAGACGGCAAAACTATAATGAAAACTATATATATATCGCATGAGAATTATAGACCAAAATGTTTTTTTTATGTTTTAACAGATTTTTTAGCGGATTTATGAAGATTGAATATGGAATAATTGACTCAGACATATGATATACGTTTTCCGGAGTATTTTTATAGTATAGACCTTTAACATACCTATTAAATTTGGAATTTGTCGGCATAGTTAGATTTAGAGAAGCTGGTGCTGTTAGCCCAACACTTGTTTTTAAATTCTTTTTCATAGACATCATAGGAAGCATTAAATTTGGAGACCATCGATCCCAAGTGTCTTGCAAACGAAAATCTTTACCTAAAATTAAATAGATGTTATAATAGTACAACACAAAAGAAAATATAACCTTTACCCACGAACTACAAAGTAATGGAAGGAACTAGAAAAATAAATAAAACTCTACAAAGCAAGGCTGTTAATTCAAAAAAATAAATGGAAATAATTCCCTTCTGTCGTAAATTTTAACAGAATATAGTTTTTTTTTTAAAACATATATTTTTTTTGTCGATGAAATTTGATTTAATTTACGAAAAATAAAAGAAATATATATTTTCTACGCCAGTGAACCCCACAAACTTGAATTTTTTATCGCCTGTTTTCAAAATTGATTGCTTAACCAAAAACCGATATGACTTATACAGGGTGTCCAGTAACTCAACGGACAAACTTTAAAGGGTGATTCTACAATAAAAAATAAGAAAAAAACTTTATTTGAACATATGTCCCAAACGCCTTAGTTTTTAAACTATGAGGTGTGAAAATTTTAAAAAATTATCGTTTTTTATTTTCACTTTTATAACAATTAAAATATTTTTAAAAAAATTAAAAGACATCGCCTATGCATCAAGAGACATACAAGAAAAGAAAAAAATTTTCAGTGTCGTCCATAAGGGATTTAGGGTAAATATTTTTTAAGAAAAGAATGGTACGCTACTGTTTTTCTTAAATAAAAATATTTTTGGAATCTTCGTTTAGTTTAAAACATATTTGATATCTTTATTTGGTTTAATGTACGGTTTTCGCGTAAATAAATATAAACCATTTCTTGGCATGGTCAAATCCCTATGTTATTAAAATTTTTAGTTTAAATTTTAGTTTTTTTTTTTTTGGAAGGTTACCTAAAAAATCTTTTAAACGATGCTTATTATTTAACTCAAAAAATGTAACGGTTTAGACGTAAATCATAATTTAAAATGATATTTTTTTTTCATTTGATCATTACTTCCTACCAAGTAAGTATGTTTAATACCAACGACGTATGGACCAGGTTGTTTACGTTTGAGCTGTTGTCATCAATACATCACAGTAAAAGCGCTAAAATGCGGTTTGCCAAATTTAATTTTTCCACTCTAAACTTACTAACCACAAGTTGGATAAGCCTCTATATTAAATAATTTTGTAATATAACTTTTTAAATGAACAATACATATATTTTTAACATTTTTAGATATCATAATAAAAAATATGTTTAAATAATGTTACAGACTTTCAAAAATGTGTTTAGGTTATAGAATTTTAGAGAGTTAGGATCATTTAATTTAGTTTGTTAATTTATTTAAATAAATTAACAAACTAATAAGTTATTATCTTTTTAAAGAAGCAAAATTCTGAAAATACGTGATTATTTGTTAAACCCGGCAACGTCGCCCAGGGATTTTTACTCCATCGTAAATAAAACATGAATGAACTTTTCCTAAACGCTTGTGGGTGACGCTCCCTTTGCTTTGTCATTTCTGTTGGTTGCTCTCATTTGACAATTTGGAAAGCCAAAAGTGATCAAATAAAGCTTATAATGCGTTATTTTGTGTATTTTCTGGTGTTTGTTGGTGATTAGAAAGTGTTTTTAAAGATAATATGGGTAGGCAGTGCTTTGTTTGTAGAAGGGTAGACTATTCATTTCCGCACCTCACTTTTTACAGGTATATAGAGACCAACGTCGTTGGGTGCATACTATCGACCAAGGTCAAAAAGTAAGTCCGCCATTTTCATTTCTCGCTTGCCTCACCCCCTTTGCCTATTAGGATTGTTGGCTTAATGTTTATCATAAAATAATGAATGAATCGCTGGGTCGTTGTTTAATAGGTTATTTTGG
This sequence comes from Listronotus bonariensis, assembly GCA_014170235.1. NCBI lineage: Eukaryota > Metazoa > Arthropoda > Insecta > Coleoptera > Curculionidae > Listronotus > Listronotus bonariensis. The sequence continues at coordinate 36,845 of JACEGR010005062.1, read as the reverse complement.
GTTTAAAAATTAAAAAGTTGTAAAAGCTAATTTGTTGTTAGTTTAACCGGCAGCTTTGGTATACTGTTAAACCAGCAATTGTCTACACATATTTACAAAATCTTCTTTTAAATTTGTAGACGTGTAGACCTGCCCTTAAATTTTCTTAATATTTTGTAACAACCTTTATAAGGCATACACAAGACCCAGTAAAAACATAATAAAATTACACATTTTTTAAAAATGCATTTATTTGTAATTATTGCAAAAACAATTTCACTTTACTTGGAATAGCATGAAAATATATATATTTTTATATAATGTTGGTTTTTCCATGTTTGTTAAAGATATGTAGCTGCAGAGCAAATTTTTGAGGTGTAACAAATGAGCATAACCTACATCTAAACGACAGATCAACCTCACACTCAGAATTAGGTTGTGCCTGTGACAAAAATGAATTATTTCGTTTTTGGATTCTAGAGACTCTGATTTTAAACCTACAAAAATATTTTATTTCAGTAAAAATAATAAACCTAACAAATAGAAATAATCAAACATAAAAAGCAGCTATGCCAGTTAAAACCACACCTTTTCAGAGAATAACTAGAGAAACTGGTACTTTTTAAAAATATCAGTTTATGTATGCATTCATTTTTAGTAACTCTTATTTCTCGATGTTGGAAACATATTCATTATTAAAGTAACTAAGCACAAAACACTGCGTCATGTTTTATTAAATAATTAAATGTTTTTATTGTCAATAAGACACAAAATTGTAGAAAATTAAATAAACATTTTAAGATGATATCACGCAAATAAGTTAAATAAGTTGGCCATATTGGTAAATATCGTCTTGACAATGTTGCCAATACTTCACTTGTTAAAAACTAAAGTTACTAAATATTAGTTCATGCATAATATTATGCTGTTTTATTTTTTGGGTTAGATAGGAAGTGCTACCTCTAGTTATTTTTTGATTGGGTTGTGGTTAAATCTAAGCCACATTCATGCTGGCATCAGCTATATAAGTAAAGACGAAAATTGTTTACATAAAAATTCTACCTACAAGGCGCTGTTATACAGGGTGTTTTTAAACAAATGCGAAAAATTTTAGAAGGTGATTTCTTTTTTAAAATAAAGGGTAGTTTGCTTAATAACCATGGGGTCAAAAGTCAACCATTAGGAAGTTATCAGCAAAACATGTCTTAATTTTTTTGCTTTGAAAACACTTAATTTGGATGACCCTGTAGAGTAAAAGTAATGAAGCAGTGTGTGTGGATGAAATCAAAAACGATAAATATATTTTATTAAAATATATTTTCAAAGTATAATTTTTACACAAACAGGATTTTATTTATTTAACTTATTGCTTTTAAAAAATCCAATCCCAGACTTATATTGTGAATTCTCTTCATATGACTTATCAAATGAGCCTTTTGTTTCCCAGAATATACGCAATGGTTACATTTGAACTGCTTTTCAACTCCACATTCGTATTTCATATGTTTTATTCTAGAACCTTCGTGTCTGTAGCTCTTATTGCATCTTTTGCAAGGAAAACTATAACCTAAACAAAAAATTGTAATTTAATACATAAGTGCATAACATCAATATGAAGGAATATGTACTTCTTATTATTTACATTGTTTTAGAATAATTTGTTCGTTTTCTTTAATGTTAGGTTTTTTTAAAGCTCTAATTATTACTGACAAGCGATAATAAAAAACAGATCACGGACGTCGGATGCTAGATCATTGCAGACGGGCATGTTACACGATCCATGGCTTGCAAGATGCCAGATCAGATTTGACACACTGCTGATCGTGTAGCAGGGCTTTTACACTACCTGTGATTTTAAAGATGTCGGACCAAATTTTAGAAATCTGGTCTTGGCCATTTCGGATCACGTCCGGCGAATCCCAGACCAATACAGACGTCTATGTTACCCGATCCGTAGTTTGCAAGATCCCTGATCAAATTTGGCAAGTCACTAACCGTGTAACTGTGCTTTTACACGACCTGTGATTTGCCAGATGCCGGACCAAACTTTAGGAAATCTATGCTTAGCGACCGCGGATCACTTTCGGCGAATTGCAGGCTAGTATAATTTGCTTTGTTAGACGATCCGTGGTTTGGATGATGCCAGATCAGATTTGGCAAACCACTGACCGTGTAAACGAGCTTTTACACGTTCTGTGATTTGTTAGATGCCGGACCAAACTTTAGAAAATCTAAGCTTAGCGTCCGCGGATCACGTTCGGCGAATTGCAGACCAGTACAATCAGGTTTGTTAGACGATCCGTGGTTTGCAAGATGCCAGATCAGATTTCCCAAACCACTGACCGTGTAAACGAGCTTTTACACGACCTGTGATTTGCCAGATGCCGGACTAAACTTTAGAAAATCTAAGCTTAGCGACCGCGGATCACGTTCGGCGAATTGCAGACTAGTACAATCAGCTCTGTTAGACGATCCGTGGTTTGCAAGATGCCAGATCAGATTTGGCAAACCACTGACCATGTAAACGGGCTTTTACATGACCTGTGATTTGCCAGATGCCGGACCAAACTTTAGAAAATCTATGCTTAGCGACCGCGGATCACGTTCGACAAATTGCAGACTAGTACAAGCAGCTTTGTTAGACGATCCGTGGTTGGCAAGATGCCAGATCAGATTTGGCAAACCACTGATCGTGTAAACGAGCTTTTACACGTTCTGTGATTTGCCAGATGCCGGATCAAACTTTAGAAAATCTGAGCTTAGCGACCGCGGAACACGTTCGACGAATTGCAGACCAGTACAAGTAGCTTTGTTAGACGATCCGTGGTTTGCAAAATGCCAGATCAGATTTGACAAACTGCTGATCGTGAAGCAGGGCTTTTAGATACAATAATTGTGATTTTAAAGATGTTGGACCAAATTTTAGAAATCTGGTCTTGGAGATTTCGGATCACGTCCGGCGAATCCCAGATCAGTACAGAAGGCTGTTACCTGATCCGTGGTTTGCAAGATGCAAGATCAGATTTGGCAAACCACTGACCGTGTAAACGGGCTTTTACACGACCTGTAATTTGCCAGATACCTGACCAAATTTTAGAAAATCTGGACTTAGAGGCCGCGGATCACGTTCGGCGAATGACAGACCAGTATAGACAGCTATGTTACATGATCCGTGGTTTGCAAGATCCCAGATCAGATTTAGCAAACCGTTGATTGCGTAATTAGGCTTTATGGATGTAGGTATCATGTTATTGAGGTCAAATGTAAACAAAACAATGAAAAAACTTCTGTAAAAGGGTTGATTATAATACACACAATATTTACAATAAAAATGTAACATATATTTAAGAAAACAATCATCGTTATTTACAAATATTCGAAATAAAATATTAGGGATCATATAAATATGTTTTACAAGTTCCTAATATTGATAGAGACTACATGTTAATATTTTGCACCATTTAAAAACCTAAATTCTAAAAACTTAATATAACATATCAAATACACCCCAAGACAAAAAGAAAAACAAACAAAGTGTTTTAATTTAATTTAATATTATTTTTTGTTTTTTTTTTACCGATTTTAGTTATCCTCTGGTTTAGTTTTAGCCCGTTTAATTAAGATTAATATTTAATATTCGGGTTGCAAAAACTTTTTATTGTTTGGAGTAATACAGAAAAGAGTCAAATATTGTATTTTGACCTAAATTTTCGTGTGTATCCCAATTTTCTACCAGATTATAATATTTTTTTGCCCCACCTTTCTTTACAATGTCTTTTTTATTTATTAGTATCTCTTTTCTAAGAGGAATTATTTTTTTTTAATGAAAGCAACGCAATTTTAATAAAAACCTAAAAACATTTCATTTCTAATATTCGTCTTGATGACTGTCAATGTTGTTTGTATGTTGCAGTGTACTGTCATTCGATAATAAAAAAATAATAATAATATGCAGTCAGGTCCTGTTAACTTAACATACTAAGTACATAAATTTTATTGTCTTTTTTAAACATTTGTTTTTCTTTTAGAATAAGGATACTGATAAACAAAAACAAATGTTAAAAACAAAGATGGTTCTTTTAAATTAAATACACTGGCAAAAAATTGCAACGTTAACTAATTCCACAGGGTATTTAATCGGGTGGATCCAAAAAATCGACTATTTTGATTTTGACTTCTTATATTAAAGAATTGGTTCCCAGTCACTTTTAGAGAATACTCGATAACAATAAGCTCTTAATTTCAATGTGAAGTTCATCTACTTACAATTCTGAATATTTTTCTCAGCCCCATACGAAAAAAATATATTTTACCATTTGTTAATCATACAGAGAAACCCAAAAACAGGATTTTTTGTAGAAAACTTTACGCTCTACAAAAAAAAGGCTCTTATGCTTTTTTAATAAATAAAACCATTTAGAAAATAATGAAGGTCAAAGATTAAAAAAAAAAATAATAATAACTGTTTCGTTTTAAATATTGGAACTACCTGAAAAATAATTATTGACTATTGAGTTTCTACTATTTCCATCGGATATTAAATGCTCCAAAAACAAAGGTCTCTTAATACTCCTTTAAAGTAAATTATAAAATTTAAAACAAAAAGTTATTTTTCTGAAAATTCATTAATTTTTTACTCTAAATATTTTTATGGTTAGATTTATAAAAAAAACGTGTAAGAGTTGTAGAGCATTCAATTTACTACAAAAAACTCTTTTAGAGTTTTGCTGTATTAGTACCAAATTTCACACATACATGGTTGTATGAGACTGAGAAAAATATGCAAAACAGTAATAAGGCGGATGTGCGTATTAAAATTAAGAGAATATTGTTGCTGAGCATCTCCTGGAGATGCCTAGGCACCAATTTTTTAGTGTCAAAAGTCAAAATAATAAATAATAGTTTAAAAAACTAAAAAACACGCTTTTATATGCAACCGAACTAAAAATTAGAAAATAATTTTTCATTAAAAAAATATTGTCACTTCATAGTAAAAAGCGTGGGGTGCTTAATATATTAAATGTTATAATTATTATATTTGCCAATATCTATGAGGGAAAAGTTATGAAAAAATTGTAAAATGCACCCCACGCTTTTTACTATGAAGTGACAATATTTTTTTTAATGAAAAATTATTTTCTAATTTTTAGTTCGGTTGCATATAAAAGCGTGTTTTTTTAGTTATTTATTTTTCATTTTTTAGTTCGATATGCATTTATGTATGTATCTATGTAAAAATGCTCCAGTTTATTCACTAAAAAACTCCTTCGCCATTTTGTCAAGAGTAGCTAAACCTGAGAAAAGTTTTGGATGTTGCCAAAAGATGGCAACACAGGTGTTGTTTTTATAATATAATGGAATTTTTTTTCCTGGCGATCCAAACCAGGATAACGGGATACTGTTTGCAGATTATTGCATTGTCATGGGTCCTTAATACGTGTGCAAATTTTCAAGGAAATCGAATAGCTGGAAGTTGGTAAAAATTAGGCTCAAAGATTCCGTTACATAGATAGATAGTGACAACCCAAGTTAATATAATATAATGGAATTTTTTTTCCTGGCGATTAAAAAAAAGATAAAGGGATACTGTTTGCAGATTATTGCATTGTCATGGGTCCTTAATACGTGTGCAAAGTTTCAAAGAAATCGAATAGCTGGAAGTTGGTTAAAATTAGGCTCAAAGATTCCGTTACATAGGCAGCCAGATAGATAGTTATAACCCAAGTTAATAAAAGCGTGTTAAAAATATCAGACTTTTTCTTGACCGACACTAGTATTCAAAAATGTTGGTCAATACGCAACACTTATTTCTTTCCTGTATAACACCAAGTCCTTTGAAAGTTGTTGCAATCCCGGTATGGATAAACTGGCTTTTACTTTACTAAACATAAAAAGGGTGAAAAGAGGATGTTGCTTAAAATTTAAGGATTGCAATTGTATTAACCTCCTAAATAATGTAGTAGTGTTTAGTTAGTGTTTTTAGTTTTATGAAGGTAAAAATTAAAAAAAAAAAAAAAGGTTGCAACCACCAACAATGATTGTTGCATTTTAAGGCTCTTTGCACAGGGGTCGGTAAAACAGCGACGAGAGTGCGATTTTTACAAGCATCGACAGCACGTAGGCTTATTTGCGTGTCCGATTCAGCAATCCTTAAAAAAATCCAATAGAGTTTTGTTATTTTGTTTACAGTGTGTAATTCATATTGTGATTGTGTCTGGTTTTTACACGGGAAAATTAGTTTGTACCAAAGACGGATTTGTTTAATATTAGATTTGTGGACGAGGTTGAAAAACGTCACATACTTTATAATTACACTTTAAAAGAATACTTGCAAAAAGATTGCACAATAAGAGCTTGGAATAAAAAAGTAAAAGAAGTCAACCTATCAGGTAAAAAATATTATATTTTTTGCCTGTAAAATAATGTTCGGTAGAATTCAGGCTTTTGCGGACTTGTCTCAGAGACTCTATTATGACACTCTTTGACCCTGTGGGATAATCTAAAGGGGTAGTTTTTGCCCCGTCGCAGTCGGGTTTGTGTTACTTCCGCGCTCTCCGATCGACATATGATTTCATTGGCTGAGAATATAATAAAAATTGACCATTAAACATATGCTCGTCTATGTACAGTTGTCGCCACTTCATACATGAATATATGCGTACATACTGTCGAAAGCTCGTCGAATCTCGGTCTCGTCGCTGTTTCACCGATTCATGTGCGGAGTGCCTTAATTAACCTAATAATAGCTTTGTTCGCGGGTCTAGTAATGAACTGATTCTGAACCAGAACCGAACTGGTTTAGAATTGTTTTAAAGCGCATGTCTAGTTATTTATTAGTTCGGAATTTTTATTTACCGCGAACGATTTTCTATACAGCTGAGGATGTATTCTAACCTAGCCTTTTGGTTAGGATTTTTCATGGTTAAGTTGGATACTTCACAAAAAAATTAAATTCAAACAAAAAGGTAAATTGTTATACTGTCTAAAGCCACTCGAGGTCTCTCGGCGAAAGACGAGGGATTTCCTGCCTCCTCTCGTTTTTAACATTAGTATGTGTATTTAACTAAAGATAAAATTCAAACAACAAGAAATGGTAAAATCTTGTAATATTGTCTATATTTTTTAATTAAATCTGTATTTATTTTATTGCATACATACATTCATACGGAATACAATTAAAAATCCTTTGTTTATATACGCTCAGAATCACAAAAATATAAAAAAATATACAACAGGAATATTAACCCGCATAAAAAGTGGAAGAAACAAATAAACTGTAATACATCGGTTTATTTCTGTACCACAAAAACAGAAAACACCTGACCATGTTCACAATGCGCATGAAATTCCGAACTGAACTTTTAGTTCCAACAAAAATCCCAGGACTGCTAATCAGGTTACGAACTGATTCCATTGTAACCCGCAAACACAGAACTGTTATTAAAAATTCAGGATTTTACTAACCGCGAACGCTGCTTTTTCACTGCGCATGCGAATAGTCCCAGAACCGGTTCAGAATCGAACCCGCGAACAAAGCTAATAAGTAACAAATATTATTCAAATGTCGATCTTGTGTACCATTCGACAATGTTGAGTCATCCGACTATTAAACTTAGCTTTATAATCACAATAAGGAATCGGGCATTCTATAGAAGGTGACTTTCCACACTCATACACCAAATGCCTTTTCATAGTGTGATAGTTCTTGTATCTTTTCTGGCATGTTTCACATTCAAAATGGTTTCTATCAATTTGAATGTAACCTTCAAGCCTCGGTACTTTTCTGCCACAATAGTACCTTATGTGTCTCTTTAGGGACGCCCGAATTTTAAAGCTTTTTGACAGGTCGGGCAGGCGTGGTCACCATCAGAATCTAGAAATTGATTTTAAATTTATAGGCGATTGTATTTAAATTAAGAAATTGAAAGCATTTTAAGAATAAATGTTTTTAAAACACAAAATGTGAGAAAATAATATTTTACACCTAAATAAGAATAAAATTTAAAAAGTAAGAAATAACTATCAGTCAAAAATAACTCAGAAAGATATTACCAATCATGAAATAACGATTCAAATTTTATGTCAGTTTTAATAATATTTAAAAATTTGTGACGGAGTGGTAAAGTTTTTGGTCGAGTATATATTTTGGAACCTGGAAATCTTACAAAAAAATATGATCTTCGCTGTTGACTTTTTCCGGTAGATTAAACAATTAGCTATCGTCAAAAAAGTAAGTGGTGATAAAGAAAGCTTTTTATATATATGTATATTTTCAAACTCAAATGAATACCTTATAATTATGTAGGTTAACAAGAAGAACAACCCATTTACAATATTTATAAAAACACATTTTAAAAATAAAAGTTTAACACCCTGTATCCTAAACAAATATGCAAATTCAGACCTATGTTTATATATACTTTTTTCATGAATTAGCTCATAAATAAGCTCTTAAATTTTTACCGCAACCCTGTATATTTTTGTAAATTGACTCACATTTTTTAATTACCCTGTAAAATAATAGTATTGCTTTCTGCGTATGCAGAGCATGGTTCCCTAGTAAGTTATATAAAATACCAAAACTATTTTAGTGCAATAAGACTAATAAGATTTTTGTCCCAAAATCCCTATCTCTCAACCCACTGTGCGACGCGACGTATTAATGTGACTCCCAGTTAGAGAGTAGAGGGCACATCTGGGTTTCTTTCCAGTGACGAAAATTTTTGTGCGTCACGCTCCAGGGCTTGAAGCTCTTGAACTGCTCTAAAAAGTTAGTCACTGGAACGCATCCTTAGACAAGGAAAGAGAGATACTTTAAGAAATTTTAAAATTTCGTTGTTTTTAACCTTTCTTGGCTTCAAAATAATAATCTCTTTTTAATATCTAATTCCATTTTAAATAAATAATTTTAAAAAATCCATCCATAACCATAAAAAAACACGTTTGAAGCACAAAAACCAAAAGAGGGGTTGGTGCATGAGGGGCAAGGGGAAAGACAAACGGAGTAGCTCAGGTGCATAACACTTTCCGTCACTGGAACGCCCTAAAGTAGAACGAAATGCTCCTGAGCTACTCGGGAGCGCTCTATTTGCGTCACTGGCAAGCCACTGTGGTTAAACCAAAAGTGATTTTGGGTTTGTGATAATTGGTGCAAAAAAATGTCGATTTGACCTAATTAAAAGGGGAACGATGACAAAACAAAACAAAAAAACTATTTTTGACGTTTACAACCATTTATATGAAAAAAGCAGAACAACTATGTAACTTTTAGTTTGGATTTACACAAGGATGATCTCTCTTCATATGACATCTAAGACTTTTGACCAAAGTATACTTAAGGCCACATATTTTACATTGAAATGCTGATTTAACCCCGCACTGATTTTTCTTGTGAAACAAAAGCGACGGGTTGTGCCTGTAACTTTTTTGACAAACGTTGCATTTAAATTTTCCTGCAAGAAAAATAAAATATTAAATTAATTATATAAGAAAATGGTTCTAAAATTATGCGAAAGTGACTGCATATCAGTGTTTTTCTCAAAAAAAAATTCATTACGAAAAAAAAACTAGATTGAACACATCAAATTTTGACGGTTCCTTTATCTATTTAATATTAATTAGTGCATGCACCATCCTGTCAAATTTTTTTATCTAAAATACATTTCGTGTTTAGCGGTAAAAATTTAAATTTAAATTATTAAAAATTTATTTTTTTCTCTCCTGTCAAAAAATGTTTTCTGATGCATAAAATATGTCTTTTCATATTTTTTAAATATTTTAATGGGTATAAAAGTTATGATAAAAAAAAACGATAATTTTTAAAAAAAATTAACACCCGGTACGTTAAAAACTAAGACGTTTAGGACATATGTCCATATGAAGTTTTTTTCTTATTTTTCATTGTAAATTCACCCCTAAAAGTTTGTCGATTCACTTACTGAACACCCTGTATATATTATTTAAATGATTAAAGCTACACTTACACAGTCACTATTATTGCTCCAATATTGAGGCTGATTAATACAGAGTGTCCCAAGGGAGCTGCTGCGTTCGATTTCTCGAAAAGCGCGATTTGGAAAATTTTGAAACCATTATAGTCAGTGAGGTACTTTATATTGGTACAAAAATTTTCCAAAACTACTTTTCGAGTAATGGATCGCAGCAGTTCCTGGGAGGGCACCCTGTATATTAAACGCCATCTAATGATTATAACAGTTTACTTTGCAATTAAACAAAAAGATAATAAGCAGCAAATAAAAATAAACTTTACTTTTATTTAAATATTTATTTAGACTTATAGACACTGAAACCAGGTATATCACAAATTTTAAGATTATGCCTAGTTAGATGCCTTTTAAAATTAGCCTTGATTTTTGTCTTATAGGGACACTTAGGGCAAACCATATTGGCTTCTTTACCACATTCAAAATTTAGATGATTGCGCAAGGAGGATTTTAATTTGTATTTTTTTCCACATGTTGTGCATATCCAAAAGGAGGTGGATCTAAAATGAGATAGCACGTTACACTACCTAATTCTACTTTAACCTAGTGGTTGTTTGGACACTAAACATTGAAAAACAAAAAAACTTTTAATCTAAGCTCTAGCACCTACGATTTCTTAAGCTTTCGGCAAAGCGCGAGTGCGACGGGACAGCAGCGAGGCTTTGAAGCGTTTTAATACATTGAATTCTTGCCTAGCTTTACGTCGCCGTCCCGCCTGGCGTGTCACGGACGTGTTTTCATATGACATTGACGCGTTGATGTCCCGCTGCTGTCACGTCGCGCTCGCTGTTTGTCGGAAACTTATATCTTTGTATGTCATTTTCTAAAATCAATCAATTTACAGAATAAAAATATTCCTTGTTGACAGTTAAAAGAAAACCTCCTGCTTTTCATGTCATTTACTGGGACCGTCTCCAGTGACGCGTTTCGCCTACCTCATAGCCATTGTCAAACTGGCTGTACCGGGTCTATGGTGAATATCTTATACAGACTGACGGTAGGATATATTCTAACCGTTAAGATCGTACTGAAAAGCATCATTCAGTGAATCGCCATCGAGTTTTACCGGGAGTCTTCAAGTTAGATATGACCATAAATGGAATTTTCGCTTACCTCATAGAACTTGTCACACTGAGTGTATACTAGATACTCTTGCTTTTCGTGTTATATATCGTGGAACCGGTACAGCTGGTTTGACAAGTACTATGAGGAAAGCGAAACGCGTTTCTCCAGTAATGTCATTCACCGGGACCTTCTCCAGTAACGCGTTTCGCCTACCTCATAGAACTTGTCACACTGGGTGTATACTAGATACTCTTGCTTTTCATGTTATTTATCGTGGAACCGGTACAGCTAGTTTGACAAGTACTATGAGGAAAGCGAAACGCGTTTCTTCAGTAATGTCATTCACCGGGACCTTCTCCAGTAACGCGTTTCGCCTACCTCATAGAACTTGTCACACTGGGTGTATACTAGATACTCTTGCTTTTCATGTTATTTATCGTGGAACCGGTACAGCTAGTTTGACAAGTACTATGAGGAAAGCGAAACGCGTTTCTTCAGTAATGTCATTCACCGGGACCTTCTCCAGTAACGCGTTTCGCCTACCTCATAGAACTTGTCACACTGGGTGTATACTAGATACTCTTGCTTTTCGTGTTATTTATCGTGGAACCGGTACAGCTAGTTTGACAAGTTCTATGAGGTAAGCGAAACGCGTTACTGGAGAAGGTCCCGGTGAATGACATGAGAAGCAGAAGTTCTTTTAACTGTCGAAAAGGGAGATTTCTCTTTTGTATATTTACGACAGTACGGAATTATTTTCATTTATTTTCTAAATAATAAATTAATAAATTTAAAACTATTAATTTGCATTTTTAACTTCTAATTCAACTTTTAAATTAAGTAGTTACGGAAAAACAGATGTTAAAAAATTCCAAACTGAACAATTTAAAAAACAGCATATTTTATCTTAATAAGTAGTATACCCATATATTAATTTTTAAAATTAAGTACAGTTATTTAAATAAAAGCGTTTTTAGTAATATGAAGGTGTTGCATGGGGACCAAGAGTAAACTTATATAATACGTCACATTAAAATCAATTAAAGGCAAATAAATTAAGAAATAACAATAATTATTATTATTTAGGGATTTGTTTTAATTAAAAAGAGACTAACAATAACACCTAAATTTATATCTGAAAGTGATTTCGCGCTGAGACAAATAAAACTTGAATAAACCCTAGATATAAATGGTAATAAAACTATAATTAAATAGTGTTAAAGGGTTTTAGTAATCAGAGAATGAATTTTTAAAAACAAATAAATGAAAAGTACCTTTTAAAGCAAACTGTACACAGTAACTAAAAATAATATGACCTCAATATGCTTACTGGTGGTAATATTTTTAACAGCAGTAGTTAATAGAAGGAACTTACCAGACACCCTGTATGGATTATTTAAAAGATTGCCGCTACACTTACACAGTCAATATTGTTGCTCCAATATTCATATTGATTAATACAGGGTGTCCCACAGGAATTGCTGCAATCGATTTCTCGAAAAGTGGGATTTGGAAAATTTGGAAACAATTGTCAAGTCAGTTGGGGACATTCAACTAAAATATTTTGACATTTCTAGCACCTCCGGTTCTACCGAAAGTTAATGGCAACTTTTTATTTTAAGTAGAACACCCTATATATTATTTATTTTTAGATTCTGCGTAAAATTCTAATCATATTTTGTACATAATGTCCTATAGATAAGTCCAACCGTTAAAATTTAAATTTTATGTCACCTTCCTACATTTAGTTATGTCAAAATATTAATACAATCAACTAAAAAAGGTTTGTGATGGCTTGCAAAAGTATTTTTTAAATAAAAATTAAAATAGGTCTAAAACGATTGGACTTAGATATGATGCATAAGACATAAAATATGTTTAGACTTTTACGCAGAATGTAAAAAATAGTATAAGGAGTGTTCCATTTAAAATAAAAAGTTGAATTTTACGTCCAGTTTAACCGGAAGCGCTAGAACTGTCAAAATATTTTAGCCGTGTGCCTCCCCGCATACGCCTTACTTTATAATGCTACCACATTTTCAAAATTTTCCAAAGCCTACTTTTCGAGAAATCGATCGCAGCAGTTCCTGGGAGGACACCCTGTATATTGAACGCGGCCTAAGGCAAGGTGCGCACTGAAATGGTATGCAAGTGCAGTGGAGGCTAGGTAGTAAGTCAATGTCAAAAGAAATATTTAAAATCTGTATAAATAAATACAGAAACACTGAATGAAGTAGAGTGGTAATGGAATGGTGTTTGGTAAGCATGTGGCGTCAGTTAAATATCATAAATCTTCAAAATGTTTAATTTTCGAGGGCTTTAAGGACTTGCACTTGCCGCTAGCTCACCACCTCACCGCCACATCACTTGCTTACCATTTCAGTGCGCGCCTTGCCTAATGATAATAACAGTTTACTTTGCAATTAAACAAAATGATAAAAAACACCAAATAAAAACCACTTTTATTCCTATTTAAACATTTATTTAGACTTAAAGATACGAAAACTAGGTACATCACAAAATCTAAGATTATGTCTAATTAGATGCCTTTTAAAATTGGCCTTGATTTTTGTCTTATAGGGACACTCAGGGCAAACCATATTGGCTTCTTTTCCACATTCAACATTTAGATGATTTCGCAGGGAGGTTTTTAATTTGTATTGTTTTCCACATGTTGTGCATATCCAAAAGGAGGTGGGTCTAAAATGAGATAGCAACATTACACTACCTAATTCTACTTTAACCTAGCGGTTTGTTTGGACACTACACATTAAAAAACAAAAAATTCTTCTAAGCTAACCTCTTAGACCTTATAATAGAGCCGGGATAACCCATGCACTGAAGCCGCTCGGCTTATTGTGTGCCCTGTCTTTTAAGTCTGGGTGATGTCAGCCAGATGGGACCTACAGCTTAACGTGGGTTTCGAACCACGGTCCTATGCGCGACAACTTAAGACCTCGTCCCCACCCAGGGGACTAACGAACCTACCAACTGAGTGGGGTCCGCATGTCTACGGTTGCGCAGGACATGGTATTTTGCACTTTGTCCGTCTTGTTGAGCTAACCACTAAATTTCTGTATAAGTATGTATAATTTTTTAAATCAAAAATTAACGACAATTAATTTATCTGAATAAATCTCTACATTAAACACATACCAAGAAATATTTTTATTCAACACAATCACAGCTAACGGTTCTGTATACCAAAAATTAATTTAAAAAAAATAATGAAAGCTTGACAAAATTTACGAAAACAAAGCTAAATAGTTTATTAAGTAAAAGAGAATCATACATATTTTAAGTATTGAAAAGACAAATAATTTATTTTGTATTTATTACCTTTCTTAAAAAAATTTCAGTACTATTTTTACAAATTATTAGGACTTGGAAAGTTCCATATGACCAGAGTAGCCGTGGACACTTAACCATGACCCCCAATTTTACCCCTATTAAACATGTGTGGACCATCCCAGAGAGTAGATTTAGAGGGACTGAGATATACCACCACTGAAGCCTCAGGGCTTATTGCGCACTCTGGTTTTACGTTTGAGTAATGTTAGTCAGACGGAACCTATAGCTTGACGTGAATTCCTAACCACGGACATCCTATTCACGACAACTTAAGATCAGCAAGTCTGCAGTTGCGTAGGACCAACGACGTATGGACCCAGCGATTCATTCATAATTTTATGATAAACATTAAGCCAACAATCCTAATAGGCAAAGGGGGTGAGGCAAGCGAGAAATGAAAATGGCGGACTTACTTTTTGACCTTGGTCGATAGTATGCACCCAACGACGTTGGTCTCTATTTACCTATGAAAAGTGAGGTGCGGAAATAAATAGTCTACCCTTCTACAAACAAAGCACTGCCTACCCATATTGTCTTTAAAAACACTTTCTAATCACCAACAAACACCAGAAAATACACAAAAAACGCTTTATAAGCTTTTGGCTTTCCAATCTGTCAAATGACAGAAACCAACAGAAATGACAAAGCAAAGGGGCGTCACCCATAAGTTTAGGAAAAGTTCATTCATGTTTTATTTACGATGGAGTAAAAATCCCTGGGTGGCATTGCCGGGATTAACAAATAATCACGTATTTTCAGAATTTTGCTTTTTTAAAAAAGATAATAACTTATAATATTTGAACATATTTTTTTATTATAATATCTAAAAATGATAAAAATATATGTATTGTTTATTTAAAAAGTTATATTACACAATTCTTTAATATAGAGACTTATCCAACAACTACTTGTGGTTAGTAAGTTTAGAGTGGAAAAATTAAATTTGGCAAACCGTATTTTAGCGTTTTTACTGTGATGTATTGATGACAACAGCTCAAACGTAAACAAACCTGGTCCATACGTCGTTGCGTAGGACACATTAAAATGTTTTGGCGCCTTGGTCTTTGCGACACTTCAGCGTCGATACATTTTACACTTTTTGACCGTCTTTTGTTAGGCTACCCACTAAATGTCTGGTCAAACCTATAAATAAATTTTGGCAAGAGCCAGGATTCGAAACAAACCTACGTCGGTTGTGCTACGACAACGACCCAGCGCTTTAACACACCAGGCCACGACTACCTAGATCAAATATTTCTGAAATTGCAGCACTCTAGGACTGTACTAAACACTTAGATAGGGTTCCTAAGCTTATCGCAGTTACTTCAGAAAATATAATGCTATAAAAAGTATTTAGCAGGATTTTTATTTTAAAAATATTGCTAAACAAATAGTTTTTTATTTTGATAGTGATAACAATTTTGCTTTCAAAATAAACTATAGCTGGCTATACACCTTTTGCACAATTTAACAAAAATATGTAAAATTGTATTAAATTTACTTATTCAAGTTAAAGTGTTTGATGCAAGTACCTTTAACTCCTTTATCTTTTAGAGCTCCAATAATAAGTTATTATTTTAACATTAACCTTTCAAAATGTTGCCATGTTGCGATTTTTTTAATAATTAAAAATTATTAATTTGCTTTTTAACTTTCAGTTCTATTATTTTTAACCGAAAAAAGATGTAAGGGTGGTTTACTATAATAGCTAAAAAAGTATTTTTTGCTGAAAATTTGGTACCACATAATTAATAATAGCTTTGTTCGCAGGTCTAGTAATGACCCGATTCTGAACCAGAACCGAACTGGTTTAGAAGTGTTTTAAAGCGCATGTCTAGTTATTTATTAGTTCGGTATTTTTATTTACCGCTAACGATTTTCTATACAGCTGAGGATGTATTCTAACCTAGCCTTTTGGTTAGGATTTTTAGGGTTAAATTGGATACTACACAAAAAAAAATAAATTTAAACAAAAAGGTAAATTGTTATACTGTCGAAAGCCACTCGAGGTCTCTCAGCGGAAGACGAGGGATTCCCTGCCTCCTCTCGTTTTTAACATAAGTATGTGTATTTAACTAAAGATAAAATTCAAACAACAAGAAATGGTAAAATCTTGTAATATTGTCTATATTTTTTAATTAAATCTTTATTTATTTTATTGCATACATACATTCATACGGAATACAATTAAAAATCCTTTGTTTATATACGCTCAGAATCACAAAAATAGAAAAAATATTCAACAGGCATATTAACCCGCTTAAAAGTGGCAGTAACAAATAAACTGTAATACAACGGTTTATTTCTGTACCACAAAAACAGAAAACAGCTGACAATGTCGACAATGCGCAAGAAATTCGAATTGAACTTGTAGTTCCAACAAAAATCCCAGGACTGCTAATCAGGTTACGAACCGGTAACGAAATGATTCCATTGTAACTCGCGAACACAGAACTGTTACTAAAAATTCAGGATTTTACTAACCGCGAACGCTGCTTTTTACTGCGCATGCGAATAGTCCCAGAACCGGTTCAGAATCAAACCCGCAAACAAAGCTATTTTAGTTAAAAGTATATAACAGAAATTCGTATAACCAATTTTGTTTTTAATAGCATCAACCAGCACATTAACCTGTGTTTTATCGTATAATTCCAACCACCTTATTACTATAGGATTCAGCAATATATCCCTCCGCAACGGAAGAAGACTTCCAACCTCCATGCCTTTTTAAGTCCAAAATATCGACATCCGAAGCATTGGCAAAGAACGTAGTTGACGTTCTTCTAAAAAGAATTACCAGTGTATGTACTGATGTCTTCAAGCTTCAAAAACTTCGCAATTTCTTTAGGTACATTTGAAATAGTGTGCTTTCCAATTACTTGATTAACACATTTACCTCTTTTATAACGATACAATAAGCGCTTATCTAGAGCATTCCTTGGTCTCAGCTTAATATATTCCTGTAGAAATCTGACATAAGGGAACTGAGCCTTCATCGTTGGTTACTACAAAGTTTCTTTTAACTTTATTTTTAGACTCCACTATTTTTACTATAGCCATGTCATTTCTTATTTCTATATCACTTAGCTTCATTCTGTATATTTCGTCTGTCCGGCATGCCCCAGCCACTCCCTAATGGCTATTACTTTCATTGCTAAGTAACTTTAATCAGACGCGTTAAGTAAAAATTTTATGATTTCTTCTTTTTTAAAAATTTTTGACTTTTTTGCCTCATAACCATCGTTTTTCCTTTTAATAAAAGCAACTAGTTTCTTGAACTCCGAAATATCTTGATTTTTGTTTACGGAAATTGTTAACTTGAGCATGGAATATACATACCAGAGGGTTGGCGGTGATAAAGACTCGGATTTTCTTGACAATACGCCAACATCACATTCTCGTCAATCCGCCCCACATTTTTTGTAGCAAGCCATTCAGAAAACGATTTATATGTTTGATGGTACTTCTCTTTAGATTTGTCTGGCAGAAGTAAGGCACACGCAAGGTCAGCTGCCTTTTTGGATGCCATTTTCATATTCATTTAACATTTTAAAATGGGAATGGGTTTATACTAAATTAACAATAATTCAATATCTGACAAGTGCTGATGACAGACAATGTCAACAATAAATGTGTTGCTATGGATTAATTTTTAACAGGTAAAATTTCAAAATCTGATATTTCTATTAAAACATGATGTTAATGATTATTAAGTTATGCGATACATAGAACAGTAGCAGAAAAAGTATAATACATTACACGATGCGAAAGGCCTTTCAAGTGTTCGGAGGTTTTAAATAGCCTCGGCTTCGGCTCGGCCATTTAAAACCACCTCACACCAAAAGTAAACTTTCGCATCTTGTAATGTAAATAACTACTCTACAGTACCGTTAGCAAAAAAAAAAATTGTTTTTTTGGCCCAGTTTAATATTTATGTGACATATCCATTAACCTAATTTTATTTTAAAATCTTAAAAAAATATAAAAGTTATTGGAGAAAGCCACCGGCAAAGAACACCCTGTAAACTAAGTTTACTCTATTAAAGTTTTATTTAGCTTTTAAAAAATGCTCCCCAATTTTCTTTATGTTTATGAATTATATGTGCTTTCAAATGTCCATCCTTTTTTCCCGTATACAAGCAATTTGAAAAGGGGCATCTGAGTAGGTCTTCTTTTGTAAACTTAAGACAACCATTTGCTTGTCTGGTATGTTTGAGAAGAGATATATTTTCGGATATATTGTTTGTTTATTTGTATATTTTAAAGAATCTAAAAAAATATATTTCTTTTAGTATTAGTGGGTTATTGGTTAAAAAAATCAGCACGTACAGAATCGATTGACCTTTTACACTTACAAATTATTTAAAAAAAAATAAATAAATAAAAAAAAAAATAAAATCTTTTATACCGGGTGTTGCTCCGTCGAGCGGGACATAGGGAATCCCATGTAAATTTTGAAGTAGTCAAATATTGGCTTCTCTAATTATTTTAGAAAAAAATGCTATAAGGATTTATTGAAGAGCACAGTAAGTTCCACCCAAAATAAAAATTTGAGCATTTTTCAACCAACCAGTAAAGAGTAAACTGCTTAATACGTCTGCAACGTAGTATCTCATTATGCACCCTGTACTCTAGAAATCAATAATAAAAACACCATATCGATTTATCAGTGACCATTTAGATCATTAATTTATAATGTCATTGCCAAAACTGAAAAATTTTATACGGGAATTTCAAAAAGAATCCTCGCATTTCATTTTAGTTTACAGCTAATTTCAACACATGCACTCACAGTTACGCAAGACAATAAAACAAATTTTTCTACATTTAGAAATCAATTTATGACGAAAATATCAGGAATTAATCAAATGCTCAAATATTCCTCCATTAACTGCCAGACAATAACCCAAACGATTATAAAACTCATTTCTTACGTTGGCTAGTTGGTACATCGATATTCTGGCACATTCAGCGGAAATAGCATTCCTTAGCTGGACTAAATTTTCATATTTTTTATTGGTAGCTTAGTTTTTAAATGTCCTCATAGAAAAAAATCGTTTGGCGAAAGATCACGTCGATTTTCTTCACATTTGCAATTATTGATTACTGTGCCTGTAGTTTCAAATTTTTATCGTCCGTTCTATTGTCGATTTACTTGGTCTTGGCCTATTGGGAAAATAGGCTGCAAACATGTCCGCTACTCTTCGATAACTATATCCCTGGTAAAACCATTTTATAATAGTGATTTTTCTTGATTTAAGTAGTTCATTATTTAAAAATGATGTGACATTGATCTGACAACTTGAGAGTAAGAGGTCTAAATAATTTTTCTAGTATTTTATTATAAACTTCTAATAATACAAGGCGCGTAAGAAGATAGGAGATTCGTAACTTATTTTAGCATTTATCTCTTAGCTGGCGGACTAAGAAGAGCTGAAATTTGTACACTAGGTACAACTTTTCATGCTCTTTAAAAAATTCTAATAATATTTTCTTCTAAAATAATTAGGGGAGCCAATATTGGACCATTTCAAAATTTACATGTCCCGCTCGACGGAGCAACACCCGGTATAGTTAAAATTAATATAAACAATTTTTTTATTATTTTATTTTTAGTTTAAAAACTTTAAAAAATATAAGAGGATAAGGGGTCAATTAACCCTGTGCTTGCAAAAATATTCTTTAAATAATAAATTCCCAAAACAACATAAACTTATTTTTGATTGTTACAAAAAAATACGCAAGTATTTTTAAAATAAGTTTTTATTTACTTATTAGATACAAACAAATAAAGATTTAAGATACGAGACTAGAAATATACAGATCAGATTAAAACTATTTTTGGCATATTGTGTTGTACAGAATAAGTTTTTGTCTTGTTGCTGTGATAATTAAAATAAGCCTGTAGGTTTTAACAAAATATCAATATACAGAGTGTTTAAAAAGTTGGGTAAATTATTTTAACAACTCATAGGACATGTAAAAAAATCATTTTACGAAACGTTGTTTATACAGTGAGGACCGAAAGTTAATCTAAAATTTGAAATGTTCGGTATATTGTGATAAAATTTGAAACAGTAAAATATTAGCGAAAATTGATAAGAATGAAAACTAGACTTACCTAGTGTGAACAGTAAAAAAATTAATTGCATGTTTTTATACAGGGCTATTTTTAAGTTGGTATATTCATTTTAACACTGTATAAAATGCAAGAAAATAAGAAAAATATTTAAATAAAATTATGTCCGTAAATGCTTTCTTTCCAAGATACAGGGTGTTAAAATTTTAAACCATATCAGATATTATTGATTTTGCCATGCTTTAATTTGTTTTTTTACACAACAAACCACAAAGGCTAAAAGCCTAAATACTAACGTACCGTGGGTGTCTTAAGCGAGGTAAGAGGGAGTTTGTTGACACGGGACTTTAATACTTGAAGATTTGGGAGGAAGGAAAGACCTCCGCGGGCAGCAGGTTCCACAATCTAGAAACTCTAGGTATAAAAGAACGAACAAAGTGAGAAGTTCGGGGCCTGTCCAGTTGGACCGTATAGGGATGCATACGCGCGGAACCACGAGTTTCTCTGTTGGGAACCGTGAGTGGAGGAACTATACTGGACAATTCTTCAGAGCAGAAGCCATGGAAGAACCTGTTAAAAAGGGATAAATCCCCCACAGCCCGACGATGGGCAAGAGAGGGAAGCCTTTCTGTAAGTGAAGAATCATTACTAATACGAATAGCTTTTCTTTGAATAGAATCAAGAATGCTCAGGGTTGTGGGGGACGCCATGCCCCAGATATGGAAACAATATTCCAAAGGAGGTCGGATTTGGGACTCATATAAAGTGTATAAATTAGAAGCGGAAAAATACTTTTTGGCTCGAAAGAGAAATCCAAGCTTTTTGAAGCTGCCGTGGCTATAGATACAATGTGTTTATGCCAGTTAAGGTTACTTTCAAATGTGTTGTTATGACAAAAATGCATTTTTTCTTAAAACTTTAACATCCTATATCTCCGAAAAAAGTATTTTTGGATATAATTTGACTTGAAAAATTTTCTTACGTACTTGCATTTTATACAGTGGTAAAAAGGAAAGTACCAACTTAAAAATACCCCTGTATACACACACATTTTTGTTTATTTCTTAAATAATTTTTCAACTAATAACTTTAAAAACATCCTGTATATTCATAAAAATAACCCTACGGATACCTTTTACTACGCTTACTTAAGATACTTAGCAAGATCTTTAAAAGTATGTTTATTGGCTACATGCAACTTAAGATGAGAACTTCTTTTTCCCATGTATGGACACTCTTCATACGGACATTTAAAAGTAGGTTCTTTATTGCACTCGTATTGCAAATGTCTTCTTCTTGATTGGTCATGTTTATACATTTTGTGACATTGGGGACATTCAAAAACTCTACAAAAAATAAGTTTTTAAAAGGAATTTTTTTCTTCAGTAGTCGCAAGGGGACATAAAAGTTGTCATTGAAACAAAAATCGTGCAGTTTAATTGAGTTCTATATTACTATAAAACGTGCTAATGTATTTGGGGCAAGGCCCAAAGCGAGCTTTAGCCTCCCATTAGGGAGGCAATCCACTGTATCCCGGGCAGAAATATACTGTATAAGCAAAAGTTAACGGTATATCGGCCAGTAATCAAAACAAGCACTATTAGTCACTCATGTTTACATGCCAGTATTATTCGCGGACTCTCTTTTCCACGCATTGCATATATGTATGTATGATTGACGGGCTGATTATGGTATTCTAGCATGTGTTCAAGAGAATATGAGAAGAGGTTATCACAACTACACCACGCCAACACATTCTCTCAGACATCCAGGCTGCTTTAAATACCTTGGATGCTCATCATGTAACATCCAAAATCATGATGGAGTATCTAAACAATATGAAAGAGAGCTCGCCGCCAGGAACAACAGAATAAAACTTCTGTGGGTTCCTGGACACTCGGGAATAGAAGGCAATAAAAAACGGATGAATTAACAAGAGCTGTGTTATCTAGAAGGTTCAACGGTCCAAAGCCAGTACTCGGACTGACTAAAAAAGTGATAAAAACAAAGATAAACAGATGGTCTCGACAACAACATCTCACTCGTTGGCATACATCACCTGGCCAAAGACATGCGAAGGAGACACCAGGCGATCCTTCCAAGGAGCTAAAAACTGAAGCCCTCCAGCTGAAGCGCAGTCGGTTAAGACAAGTAATAGGACTTTTAAGTCATCTAAGGAAACACTTGAAAAAAATGGGTATTTACAATGGACCCATAACATGCAAGCTTTGCGGGAAAGAGGAGGAAACAGCCTCACACATAATATACAACTGCATTGCACTGACACGCAAAAGACACAGTCTATTTAAGAACATACATAGCGGGAACCATCTTCCGCATGAACATATTGGTAGAAATCTACTAACCTGATAAAGGGCAGTGGCCTTCTGTAACAAGATGGTGCACAATAAGTCAAAAGGCTGTAGTGCAAACATGGTCAAATGACCAACCCCGCCTTAAACCAACCAATCAACTTTAAAACGAAACACAGACTATGCAGCTGCTTGTACGACAAGTCAAGTAGAGACGAAAATCGTATGTGACGTTGTCGTCCAACAAGTTGTACGACACGGATGGATCGCACGGAAGTTTGGTCGGCCAATAATTTGTTGTACGACCGCCTTTGATGTACGATCGATTGTATAATGTGTCGTTCTGTATCGACTTTTAGAAACATATTTAGTTTTGTTCTGGTAAATTATTATTTTTTATTGGTACATATGTAATTCTTGTAGCAAAATAATGTAAGTGTTGGTGGAACTCAACTCATAAGCATCTCAAAAAACATAAAATGACCTCAATAAACAATCAATGGTTTTTGAGATATTGATACTTTTTATAAAAATTTTATTAATTCTGTACATCATATGGCTGTTCTTATTAAGCCAGTCCCAGACACTTCGAACTTCGGCGAACATTCGACCTTCGTGGAGCGTGTGATAGAGTGGCTTCGGTTCGCTTTGCCCAGCATTAGCACTTCGCCGTAGTACGGTTTTTTTTCCTGCCGACTGTCGGTAAAATACTACACATCAAAGGACGCGAGGTTCGCGAATTGCGTTGGGTGGCAGCTCCTCGCTCTTGCTTCGATGTACATTCGTTAATTTTCTCTGATCAGTGCAGTACCAATTTGTACTTAAGTGTTTAATACTGGGGTAAAACAGCAATGTATTAAATTGAGAAAAATACTTAATAATGGCCATATTTCGCCAACAACTAAGCAAAGTAAAGACCAGTATAAAATCAGGTGCTGATGGTGCACATCATAAGCCCAACTGGCATCTTAATGAGAAGATAGCTAGTTTCAGTAATTTCAATTATGGAACATGCAGCAACAACGGCTTGCTTTCCGTGCCTATGTTCATTTTTAAACCGACAATCGAGACTTTGCCGAATATTTGCTATTTGTCAAAGTACGAAGTAGTTTGGGAAGTCAACTCGAACTTCAAAATTGTGCTTCGCCGTTTCATTATTCGCCAAAGTACGTAATGTCTGGAAGGTTTTTACAAGGAATTACTTTTTTAAATATCAAAAATTTAAAAAATACAGTTGTAGTGTAGTCCACCTGTAGCTTTTTTGGAGATAATTTGTAGTTTAATGTTGGTCTTGTTGAATGAAATGGCTATTAAAGAAGAATTTCAAGGCCCAATATCTCGATAACCAATGATTGTTTACTAAGGTCATTTTATGACTAGACTCTAGATGCTTATGGCTTCACCGTCCCTTTTAGTATTATCGCTGACTTTCTGTACACCCTGTATATTAAACAAATGAAATTGTATACTTTTTTCAAAAGACCAAAAAATTGTACTGCAAATTTTTACGACTGATTGATGTTCAGATTGAATGTGTCTCTGGGCAGGAGTTTATTTAAATTGTTGCGTCGATTGTCTGTAATACTGTCTATAGAACCTGTCGTATAACAAGTTGTATAGCGTATGGGCCGCTTATGGATTGCATATAATGTGTAACGAATAATATTAAAAAATAATAAAAACATCTACTTTTATAATTATTTATTCATCTCACAAAGTCTCATTACACTCAAATAAAAATTTAGGGTACTTTAAAATTAAGAATTTTAGTGCTGTTACTCTATATATATGGTAAGGCCTAAGACTTTTTTTTAGTAAATGTAATGCGATATTAAATAAAAAATAATAACATTTTAATTAATCAGTTGCTGTTCTCGTGCGCTCGTATCCCTGTTGTGTTGCAACGTTGCCAAATGTTTGGGAAAATTTAATTATTTACTTATTTAAATTGATTTTCAGACATAATTTATTATAAACCTTTTGGCTCAGAAAGATGCAAGGAATCACCCCTTTAACTTACGAACATTATTTTCCTAACACACTGTACTTAAAGTGTCCTCGCTGATACAACTTCGCTCACGTCTAAATTACTCCACGCTACGCCACTGTATACAGGGTGTTCATTTAAAAACTTTCCACTCAAGTTATCTTCGAAACGAGACAGATTTGAGAAAATCGCCGAAAATCGTTTTTACTACAAAAAATTGGACCCTTCAACCCCTTAAGCACCAGGGCCACCATCCCAAAATTCTTAAATGAGAAGGCGGGTCGAGTGATTTTAAAGCTCCTGACGAGTACTTTATAACCCTAGAATATGAAGTCAATATCTTCACCTATTACAAAATGGCGGTACCTTAAAAATTACCTAAATACCTGATTTGGATGGCCATATTTCCGAAACTAATAAACTTAGATGTACCTAATGTGGTGTTTTCTTAAAGCTCTTTTAAAGGTCTTTTTAATGGTGATACTGGTAGTAATATACAGGGTAGAAGAAAAAGTACATATTTTTTTATTTAAGAACCCTGTATATTATTTTACCATTAAAAAGATCTTTAAATCAGCTTTAAGAAAATACCACATTAAGTACATCTAACTTTATTAGTTTCGGAAATATGACCATTCAAATCAGGTATTTAGGTAATTTTAAAGTACCGCCATTTTGTAATAGGTGAAGATATTGACTTCATATTCTAGGGTTATAAAGTACTCGTCAGGAGCTTTAAAATGATGTATCACTCGACCCGCCTTCTCATTTAAGAATTTTGGGGTGGTGGCCCTGGTGGTTAAGGGGTTAAAGGGGCGCCGTCCAATTTTTTGTAAAAACGTTCCCCCTCAATAAATATCTTGACGTGTTTCGGCGATTTTCTCAAATCTGTCTCGTTTCGAAGATAACTTGAGTGGAAAGTTTTTAAATGAACACCCTGTATAATTAATTACAGAGCTACAAAATAACTAGTCTTATTTCGTTCATAGTTAACAGGATGTTTTAAAATGCAATGCCGCAAAAACACTACTTTTCTCTTTTAGCTGAATAAGAACAAAAAGCACATTTTAAAAACGGCATTTTGTCGCATTCGTCTTTAAAATGACGGTACCAAGAACCACGATGAGCATACACTTTATTGCAGCTGGAACACTGGTAAACACCCCTTCGGCTTTTCTTTAATGCTGCTTTGGGATTTGATGACGTCATTTCTATAAAAACAACGTCCAACGATTTATTTTTTGAAGTTTCGTGGTACTCAGAGGGACAGAAGTACGTTGTTTTCGTTTGGGGTATCTTCTAAAGGATCCATTTCCAATTCAATTTCATGTTTATAATTAAATTTAAGAATTTCGTTTTTGATTGGGTAATTTTTGTTGTTACTATAAATAAAAACATAAGTAAATTAAATATAAAATATTGCTATTAAATAACAAATATATATATTTATAACCTTACAACGTATGTTTGTTAGTATCTTATGGAATGAGCACAAAATGTAATGTAAAGAATTAATATGCCGTGCAAGTTGCTTTCTATACTTTTTTATTACTATTGATATATCACTGGAAAACATTTCAAAACAACTTTCTGGAGGATTTATATTGATACAAAGAATAAATTTAATACTTAACAAAATTAAAGTATTCTTGACAAACAGTCGACAATCATTCTAAAAAATGAAAGAGTAAAACTCCTTTACACTAGTCAAAGACCTTTCTCTCAGAGCTAATTGAGATTACCAACCAGTCTGCAGTTGATGATCTCAATTAGTCGTTACCAGTAACGGAAACAACCATGAAACTATGACATAATGTTTAAAAATTGCATGTAAAACATTGTGGTAAACTTGTCTGATAAAAAAGAAACACGCTATCCCAGGCCAACACCCGAAAAATGTCAAAATTGACGCTCTGGGTTAAAGCACCACTTCCATATATGGCGGGATGAATATTCCTAAAAGACTCGTCAAAAGGAAGCCCGGTAAATAGGTTTAATAAAGGTAACTATCATACCAGTTTTTTTTATTGCTGGCCAAAGCACTGTTAAGTACGTTTCTTTTTTTCTAGTTATTAACTTATTCATTCCATCCTTATAAAATAATCATCTTTATGAGAGCTATACTCCTCAAGATGCCTCAACAAACAATGCCTCAACACATCATTTTTTCTTTTGGTTTTATAAACACAAAATACGCATTTAAATGAGGCAGTTTTACCACATATCCAACTTCATGTGCCTCCTGTCTACTTCCATAGTGGGAATAGACTTTTTCACAATTCGGACATGGAAATTTATATTTTGTACAGTCGCTTTGTTTTTCCAAATTGGTATTTTGAGACTGATTTTGGTCTTTAGCTGTTTCGGCTTTGAAGCTTCATCAGGGTAGTAATATAGTGGAGCAAACTTTTCCTCTATTTCTTCTGACGATTTCTCAACTTTGTGGAGAGTTGTAGGGTACTGGCTAAAAAGAGAAAAACCAAAACATACTATTACAAAAATTATTATAGAAATGTATAATGTTTAATAAAAAAATAAGTATATGTTACAAAAAATCCTAAACAGAAAAAAAAATTCTTACAAGTAATACTATTTTATTTTTTTTTTTGCCAAAGGCATTAATTATTACTCAAAGAATAATTTTTTATAAGTCAACCCTTCTTTTTAAATTCTTTGCGGTTTGCTTAAAAAATTAGGGAAAAAAACAGTTCATTTTAAAAATTGTATTTTGAAGACTCCTACTGACAAACCAGTTCAAGTTCCAAAAGAAAAATCAATAAAGCAATTTTAAAAGAGCGTGAAATTTTTCGTGCGGTCCATCAAAACAATTAACAATGTAGTAATGAGCAGCTAATTATTAAAAATTAAAAAAAAAAACACACATTTTTTTTACATGCATTTTAAATGGAAAAACTTTAAATTTAAATGGTCAGTATTTAAAATTAATATTAAGAGCAGGCGTGGCTCGTCAATAAGGTCATTTGGTAAATGATCCACCTAATTTGTAATAAAATCAAAAAATAGTAAGAAGCAATTAATCCTAACATCCTAGTAAACAAAAAGTTCAGATCTATTACTATGCGAAAACTCCCTAATAGTCAATTTAAACAACGAAAACTTCACACGGTCAGTGTATTTTATGACCGGACTTTCTGAATGAAAATGCAAGATGCTTTAAGCCAAAAAAAATAAGAACGAATACGCAAAGTACAATAGTAAAGAGGCAACGCCTAGCCGTAGCCGCCTAGCGGCAGCTAAACCAACCATTTCGCATACGGCGCATTCATCAGTTATGGACAGGAAACCCAAAATACTTAGTAAATGATGCTGTCTCTCTCCGTCGCAGGCAAAAGGGCATCTGTGAAATAAGCCAATGTTACTGACTTATTGGAAAATATACGCAGAGGATATGTATTTAAATAAATTTGTTTTAAATTTTTCTTAGGTTATGTGTTGTTTATTTATTATTATGCTAATGTGTTGGCCGTTGGTGTTGAATTGTATCTTTGCGTGGTTTTATCGCATATTGCCTGTCCTTTTTTATTACCAATGGGTTCAACAGTGTTAGTGGTTCTTTAACATTTGAAAAGCGATTAGATATAAAAAAACAGGAGGTCCGAAACCTGCCCTGAAATTAAAATAGACCACCAAAGACGGAAAAAAGAAGTCAACAGGTTCTTTAAACGAACAATTCATATAATAAATAACAGCTAAATCTATATACAGGGTGATTCTACCCTTAACCTACCTAAAGGTAAATGGAATGGAAAGAAAAGACATTTCGTATATTTCTCATTTTTTAGGTTTCTTCCGGTGTCGCCGGAAATTACTTCAATTTTAAATTTGTAAATGAAACACCCCATATATTTTTACATTTTTAAATCCATGTGACATTTTAAAAAGTTTTAACGCCTACTTGAATTTTAAGAAAACTATTTATAATCCATGATCCTTTATTTATGTCCTTATTTTTAATCCAATCGCAAATAAACTAATATCATTAGATTCGTCAAAAAAAGGGTTTTTAAAAAGTTCTTGTGTAAAGAGGTAACCATTTAAAAAATAAGAAAAACACTAAAATTTTAAAGTTTTTTCTGACGTCACCTGCGGTCGTAAGATTAATTTGCGTGCAATCATGGCGACTTAGTGCATTATTAAAAATAAGTCTTAAAGTATCAGGTAGGCTTTTAAACAAAACTTAAATTTTAAAATATATATGTTTTATTTAAAATATTAAGCTTGACGCCATTTTCGGTTAAACCAAAAATAACTTTAGAAGTCTCATTTTTATATGTCATAACTCCTAGAGTATTGGCTAATAAATTCGTTGACACCTGGTATAAGCTTAAAGAAAACTATCATTTTGTTAGTGATATTTTATTATAAAAAAATGCCCACCTAAACAAAAAAAAAACATTTCTAAAATCTAAACAAGGGGAATACATTTTTGACTATCATTTTGAAATTCTTCAGGATGTCTTGAAGAACAATGTCTAAAAACATCGCGCCTTCTTTTGGAAATATAGTGACAAAAAGCACATTGAAAAAATGAACATTTCCCACAGTCAAACTTTAAATGCTTAGTTCTGGTGCCAGGTGTACAAAACACCTTGTCACAATTGGGACATGGATACTGATATATCTTCTTTAACCTACGTTTAACAGTTCGAGAACTCTTCTTAATATTAGACTTAGATGTTTCATCAGGAATTTTGTCTTCCTCAACTGGTTTATTATCAAATTCACTTGAAATAAATAGGCGTTCTTTAATTGTTCCTTCTTCTGCAAAGTACTGTTCAGTTTGAACTTTTATATCTTCTATATCTCCTTCTACAGGACCATCCAAAGTAACTTTGTCGTCCAGTGAGAAATTTGAAATGTTTAAACCTAAAAATAAAAATACGTCAGAGAATTTTTTAAAGACATGTTGGTAAAAATATTTAAACATTGCCTTTTATACGTATACAGGGTGTCCAAAAAGGCAGCGATAAAATTGAAAAAGGCTGAAGCAACAAAAACAACATTGAAGGCATTCAAAAAACATTAAATAACATAAGTAAAGAATCGATGGTTTTCGAGAAATGGGCACTATTATAAAATTTTTACAATTTTCAATCACCACGTATATTATGTAGTGATTTTTATTACCGCTTCTGCTATTTTAGATATAGCAAAAGTTTTTATTAAGAATATCTTTTTTCGAAATATCAAAAATAAAAATGTTTACAGGTGGAGGTAAGTCTATTGAGAAACTTTTAGTTTAATATTGGTCTTTGATCAATGAAATGGCAAGTCAGTGCTGCAGTTGCAGTTCTATACGAGTGACAATGAAAAACATGATCCAAGAGGATGATTTTAACAAATTTCAAGTGCCAATATCTTGAAAAGCAACGATTTTTCACTGAGATGATTTTTTAAGTTTATCACTCACAGTTTACCATAAATTAACTTTATATAATATGTTGGATTGTTGAAATATTAAACGTTTAATCACCAACTTCTAAATTTTGACTAGAAATGATACAGGGGATCCAAAAACTAATATTAAATATTATATTAATTTGGGAACACCCTGTATAATTTCCAGTAAAAAAATTAAATGTAGGTGATGGCACAGTTAATATTCTAGCAATCTAACATTATATTCAAGAGTAACTAAGGTAATGTCAGGTCATAATAATAAAAAGGACACAAGCAATTCATTACAATAATAAACAATAGGATATTCAATTTAAAATTTTAAAATACCCTAGCCTAGAGAAAAAGCTATCAACTTGGCAACCTTGGAAATATATTTTTTAAAATTATTCTTCCTGTTTAGTTACCCTATCGCACAAAATTTGGTTCATTTATATTTAATGGTTGCTGGGATAATCCACCGTTCCGTTTTTTTCTACTAACCCTGTATATCTTAATAAATATATTTCAAAAACAAATTTGCCACAAGCTAAAGGAAATCCCTCGTAACACAAAAACAATATAGCCTTCCTTTGAGACACACGGACTTCCATTGTCT
The DNA here is from genome assembly GCA_014170235.1 of Listronotus bonariensis. NCBI lineage: Eukaryota > Metazoa > Arthropoda > Insecta > Coleoptera > Curculionidae > Listronotus > Listronotus bonariensis. The sequence goes on along the minus strand of JACEGR010005062.1, from coordinate 6,052 downwards.
TCATTTTTTCCTTTAACACAACGTTTCGAGCAGTTCTATCTCTGTCCGTTCTCAAGGACACTGGACTATTTGAGAGCATGCACTCCATGTACTGTTATTTTATGTCTTTTTACTGCATACCAACGTTTTGAACTATATTTACACATATCACATGCAAACGTATTGGTATTTTTGCCACAGTCAAAATTCAAATGACTTTTAAGCGAGTTGTTGTTTTTATATTTATTGTTACATTTTGGACAACTTATACCACCTAAAAATACGGGTTTGATTAATTTAAACAACCTTAGATTAATTTTGGCAAAAAAAACAACCAGAAATAAATATTTAAAAAAATAAGCAAAAGAATAATAAAAATCACTAAAAATGTAAAAATAATTAATTAAAACAAATAAAAATATGAAGTCTGGTAATAACATATGGTCTTAAAATATAAAATTTGTTTGTGTATTTAGTTATTAAAAATGCTATTTAATTACTTGGTGATATACCCGACTTCATTTTCTAAAAAAAAATATTAAATATTTTTAAATTTTTAATAAGTTTTAGGTGGGGGTTCAATTTGCCTAAAAAACTTGATTTTGTTGGAACTTTTGGGATCAAATATCTATAAGAAAAAATTGTGTATAAATATTTTATTATTTTTTTATGTATTTTTTAATGTAACATAGTATAAAAAAACAAGATAATTCTTGAACTAAATAAAAAGGAACTGACTTGGATTTAGGGACTAATATTTTGTGTAAATTGTCAAGCCGAAATTGCATTTCTCTTTAAACAAGTTTGGAAAGAAAAGAAATTTTGTAGTTTTTTTCAATAGTATATACTATACCTGATGTTTTAGTTCCTTTTAGCTTTAAATGGTTAAATTTTTATAATAAAAATATAACTAATAAAAAAATGTATATTAAGTCATATAAGGGTATAAAAATATAAATATTTGTATCAAAATTAAACTAATATAGAGTGAATACAAAAATAAATCTACAGAATATGAACACCTTGTATAAGATATCAAATATCTTATTGTATAACGGAGAGATTATTTTTTTAAGCCATAACTACATAATATAACTTTATAAGTTGTAACAAAAATATATTTTCCTATGATAAATAAATAATTATAATAAATAAGAATAGATTTGTAACTAACATAACCAATCCCCCATTTTATATGTAACTTAAAACTTTATATAAAATAAACCAAACCAAATTTTCTAATCTATTTTTAATAAACTATGATATATTCTTATAACAAAAACTAAAAAATGTAACTATTTAACTATTACATAGTTTTTAAAGCTTAAACATGTTTTGGGTAGTAGTAAATAATAAGCTCATTTACTCCCCCACGCAACTTACCTCTCTTTTACCTACTCTTTAACTTTCTCTCTTCCCACCCTTTACTTAGCTTTATGTACTTCATTCTCTTAATTCCATAAGTTTGTTAGGAGATCGAAAAAAGTAATGACAGAAAAGGGGGTCAAAGGGAAAAATTAAAGAGGGGCAAAGGAAGGGTTTTTATTTAATGTTTTTTAAGAGAAAAAGAACTAGTTTAAACCGAGCGTTCAAAAACAATTACCCACATAAAAATACGTCAAAATTATTAATATTCTACTACGTATTGGGTAAATTTAAATAGGGTAATAATATAACAAAACTAATGTAGATACCTTAGTATTAAATACATTAAAAATATATATTATAAAGGTACATAAAATTATAAAACTATCTTTAAGGTCATTGAATTTCAAACTTACTATATCAAATACAATTTTGTAATATAGCAAATAAATTTGTATAACAAATTACGGGTTATATCTTTAAGCAAAAAAGTATTTTTGATAAAATTACGTTTTAAAAACTAACATTTATTTTTTATAATAGTAAAACTAATAAGTGGCAGTATGTAAAATATGTCGCATTTACTTCATTTCCCTTTTTGTACTATTTCGAATAAAAAGTATTTTTGTGACGTACAATGTATGTCATTAGTTTATAAATTATAAAAAAGAAATAAAAGAAAATAAAAATACCGCTTAACGTATGTCCTAAAAAGTTTTGGCACAAAGCTCATTGTCTTTAATTTTAACAAAAAACAAAATAATATCAAGTTGCCTTTGAAAACATAAGTTTATTTGCTTTGTTTACTGTCAGTTGAGATTTATTTATTTTGAAGTTTTCGCTTTAAGATGTCGTATAAAATTAGAAATAAGAAAAAGTATCTACAAGTTAGTTGGGCGGATACCCAAAGCTGAAATCTAGCGAAAAATCCAGAATGAAAACATTTCACGCAGAACCATTTATAGAACAATAGCGGAGTGCGAGTAGGGAATACCATGTCTGAATCTCCCAAAAAGTGGAAGACCACGTGCATTTACCGCACAGAGGGTCAGAGAGAGATTGGTGAGAGGCAGCAAAAACCAGATTGGAATGTCAACGAGGAGACTGGCTAGGCAGTTGGAATTGAGGAGGAATGGTTTTAAATATCGAGGGAGGACGTGGTGCCCCGATACTCTCAAGCGCGGCATTAAAAAAACGGATAAATATTGTGTGCCAAAACTTTTAGGGACATACGTTACATAATGACTTTTAAATTATAACCCAACATGTTTTTTTATTCTTAGCTTCTAAGTTAATGCACTGTTTAAATAGGCATTTAAACATATTATTTTTATGACCTATGATCATTTTACTAATTAATAATATTTAAAAAAAGGAAAATACGTAATAATCAACTTGTCTTTAAGCAGCATCATTAAATATGTCTTTTTATTTTTCTTTGTACTTGTGCATCAGTCAGAAAAAAATATATGTTTCTAATTTTTATTACGTATTATACGCCATAACTCAATGGTAAATTATATTAAGTACAACCCATATTTCTATAGGTTCCTTTATGATTTAACATATTTAATAAATTTTAAAATGACGATCTTTATCTCATAATAGAGAATGCTTACGATTTTTGTTTACATACAACAAAATTATTTTAAAATAAAGAAAATATGAGCATTTTATACAGGGGTATCTAAATATTCTGTACAGAATTAGATAAATAATGTATGAGTTAGTATGATTGATATGTGTGTGGGTATCACATCCAAAATATCACTATTACATAGAAAATGTCTGTCATATCATGGAAAATTAAACAAAAAATATATATTTTAATGGTGAAAACGTAATGTCAAAAACCAAGAAAATTAAATTAAATATTTATTTAAAAAAGATTAAAATTATTTTTCACTAACTTGTACAAAATTTAAAGACTAGCACGTACTGTACTTTTACTTCACAATTTAACGATATGTGATATGCCAGCATATCGTGCTTTTGTATGTACGCCTGTTTGCAAGGTTCAAATTTTAAATCAAGCTTACTGGAGAAAACGCAATAAGATATTATTTTTCGTTTACTCGCTACAGTGTGTTTTTTTATTTCTTGTGCTTTCTTTTATTCTCCATAACTTTTTAATTTCTAGAGATATTTTAGTTCTGTCACAATATTTTTGTAACAGCCTTTTATACGGGTTACAGATATGGTTTAAATTTTTTTCTTTTTCTTTTTCAGTTCATTTTTATAAATTTATTTATTTTTCTAAATTTTAACCCACCTTTTATTTTTTAAAATGCTTAAAAAACTCTTTTTTAGTTTCTTTAAGCTATTTTTGGGGCATTGAATGCTAATTAGTATACATAAATTAAATAGCATTCCATAGGTAGTAAACGACTTAAGATAGCGAGTTGCGATTTTTACCAATAAGTTTGCCTTAAAACTTCAGCGAATAAAGGATATTTTTGTGTAAAACATTTAAAAAACATGAGTTTTTTTATAACAAGCGCCAAAATTGGTCCGCCATGTACAGGTTTCTCCTATACAATATATAAATTTTAAAGTCAGAAATATGATACTGTTGCATAGTGCTGCATAAATTAACCAATTGCACTATAATATGATATAAACTGTTTAATATAGAGGTTCAACTTTATTCCTTAGATTCAGATTTGATATCCTTACCATAAGTACTATTCAGTACCTCAGCTTTATGCTCTTTATGCTTGGCCATCACGTGCATGATAAAGTGAATCTTTTGTTTTCCTTTGTATGGACAGTATGAACACTTGAATTGGGGTTCTTTTCCACACTCCCATCGAGAATGGTTATACAGGGAACTCTTCCTTTTGTAAGCACGTCCACATTTTTTGCAAGCGAAGAGATTGTGGGTGCCCATCATGGCTTTAAGTTGTTCTAAAGTGAAGATGTCTACAAAATTATATTTTAACGTTTTTAAAATGTTGTACATATATGGTGTAACAATGTAAAAATATAAGTTTAAATTAGTGTGCTGTATATTACTATTATTCTGTATTTGCATTTATATTAAATATAAATGTGATCTTAATAATCTTTACTTTATCACCAGCACACCAAATTTCAACCATAAAAATATTAGTTAGACCCAGAAGATATAAAAATAAACTAGAGCTAACCCAAGAAAAAAAAGAAATAGAAATATATACAGAAAATAAAGTTTTCGTTTAAAATATACTACAAAATCTACAAATTGTAACTTTGTTTTTTTTTACTTAAATAAACATTTCTTTTTAATAAAATATATATTTTTTACCAACTGATCAAAAATACAAAAAGACAGTTTTTACATATTATACACTAGTCTGAGCTAAAAAAATGTAATTTTTTTCTCAAAAATATATTGAAAATATACTGAAACTTTAAGGAAACAAAATCTACGACGACGGCCAAATACCGCAAAAATATAAGTTTAGTATATTGAAAATATTCTTTGTTACAAAAACAAATTTGTAAAGGTTTGAACTCTTAATAATTATATTAATTAGTCAATTTCTTTTAATTTGATTTTTATTTGTACTTTCATTTTTACGACAAAGCTGTCTAACTATCGAGGTGAAAAAAAATAATCTGCACATATATTTTTACGAAATTAAAATTTTATAAAGAAAATAAAAATTTTTAAAGCTCTTTACCGGACGAGCCGTTTTTTAATAATAAAACTTTAAACATAAATCTGTTTTTACAATTTATCTTTTATTTTTAAAATTTTGTAGCTTAGACAAAAATAAATATAAAAAACAGGCATCATAGATTCTTAGAGAATTTGATGCTTTACAAAAAAGATTTTTTAACATTATCACATAAAATCACTCTTTCAATAACTTTTAAAAAAGTAAATTTATTAAAAAAACGTTAGTAAACCTTTTTAAATGCTCTTTAAAAGTCTATGTTATTCCTTTCCATCCTGGCGAAAATTTATAAAGAAACGTTTTTTTACGTAATTTAATTTCCTAAAAATATATGTACACATAATTTTTTTACTTTGATAGTTAGGCAGGTGTGACTCTAAAATGAAAGTGCAAAGAAAAAATCGAAATTAAAGAAGATTAACCTTCTATTATTATTATTATTAAGGACTCAAACCTTTATGACATTTTTTTCACCTCGAACAATATTTTCTATATTTAAAAAAAAAAGCCGATTTTTTTTTTGCCCAGTCTAATATAGCCATCGTGCCACTTCAAAACGTCCAATGCATCAAAAGAGGACGGTCTAAAGCAACAACAAAGCCAGATCAATGCGTCATCCTATGCGGAATGTTAACATGCAGGTTTTATCAGCCTAATCTCTACCTGCTAGTGTTTAAGATACTGAAAGTCAAATTAAACGTATCGGTCTGACATTTCGTGTATAAATTTAGGTACAACAGGTCACAAAAAGGTATTTTTTTATTTTATTTTTTTCTTAATTTCTTTTTTTAGACACAATTAAAAAAAAACATAAATAAAAATTTTACAATGTAAATAAAGTAAAATTTATATATAGAGTGTGTTTCCTAATAACGGTACAAAAATTCAAAGGGTGATTCCCTATATCTATATATGAAAAAACGTTTCTCTTAGCAAAATGTCTGGAGTTCGTTTCGTTTTCGAGATAAAGTTAAAAAAAGTGGGTATTTAATAAATATTTTAACCACCCTCAAACCAATTTGTTTAAACTTTGGTACAGTTGTTCG